>JAQQSE010000075.1:0-242645 GCA_035772565.1 Antheraea assamensis
TTCGGCCTATATTTCCTTATGTCCTGTTGTTAAATGGAAATGTACTTCGGGTCATTTAACTACTACTCGGTAAACGACTTATGATGTAATACCGGGATATCACTGAAAATTAAACGATCGAATATCTCTGTTCGGGTGGCGACAAAGGCTCGATGGGCGGAGGTGCGGGAGGCATGTTCGCGGGAGCAGGGCAACGGCATGGTATAACGTGTTGGCGGGAAATACGTTCTTGTGCAGGGTGTTCCTTGTCGTTATGCGCTAGACATTAATACTACTCAGTTTGCTTCATGTTGTTAAGATATATGTTGTACTTAATTATCTCTAGGAAAGTTACTGATAATTGGTACGAAATGGTAATGAATATAACGATAATGAAATGTATGGTATAACTGTTATAAAACCAATAAATAGATTTATATACATATTGGCTACTACCCGTGAGTTGCTATGCGTGAAAAAGTTTCTTTCTCTTTGTTACCTTCTTCGTTGCTGGATAGATTGTGAACGGTTTTTCTAATTTGTTTAATTGCATTTTTGTCTTGTACAGTTATATCTTTACGAAACATTTTTTTTTGTATCCTGTAATACTAAACCTGTCATATCTCATAAGATAATCATAGAAAATTATGCGATGCAATTGACAATAATTGGATTATTCAATAAGAATTAATTACTATGTTCAAAATATTGTTGTACTAATAACCTTATATTTTTTTATAGTATTAAGGTTATCTTTGGGTGATAGACATATACCTTCGCAAACTTTCTGTAAGCGTTTCAAGATAAACATTTTTGTTCTATGTTATTTAGATATAACTCAAGAAGCTTAATAATTAAAAGATAGCGTTAGAGATATGCCTATATTTTAATGCAAGAAAAATATAACACAGAAATAAATTTACATAAGTAAAATATTTATAAGGTAGCAGTTACGATTAACTACAACAATTCGCTATGATCGGTTTATCAACATTTGCATATTGGTCGCGACTCCAGTCAAATATTTATATCTATAGCTCTGCTTGAGTACAACAAACACTGCAGCTGATACCAAAATGCGATAATCATGACGTAACTATACAATGAGTTTTTATATGTGAGAATTATTAAAATTATAATAAAAACTGATTAAAATTCAGTTTTGTATATTTAATAGTATGAGCTTTACAAATATACTATTAGTATTGAAATTTATGAAAAAAAAAACATATATAAGTTTTATGGTAAAACCATGTTTTTTTTTCTTTCATTGTAATAAAAAGATAATATTAAGCTTAAAATAATTTTTTAAATCCAGTGTCAAGGTCACGTCAAAAGTTTCTGAACAAACTCAAAAACGTATGCCGGAACGATATTTATTTGTACTCACCATGACATGCAAGTTTTAATCAACACGTGTGTAGAAACCGTTGATGTTAGTCTCGTGAAATTATTTCACGCGCACAATACGATCAATAATGGCGCTAACCTAGGGATGAGATTATTTTGTACATAAAACTGATTAAGCTTGAAGTTCATTATAAATAACTAATTTTAATAATATTTGCAATGTTTATCAATACAATTGAAATAAAACCTGCCCCTGTAGTATATTTATACTAACCGCTGAGATATTCTAGACATTTTCCAGAGAGAAACTTCGCAATATATATGCGGGTATATAAGTACCACAGAGAACCTCACAACATGCTAATCAAAAAATTTTACCCGCGTAAATATGACAGGGTGATGTAACGTTGCTCGATGACGCAATCGCGGAGTTATGGATAAACACTATAACTGGTAGATTATTACATCGTAATTTAACCGTAATGCTAATAAGAGCTATGTGTTAATTACACCGTAGAATCATTATTTTATAACAATTAATGTAAACACTTCTCAATTATTCCGTCATGGGATCACGTAGTTAATTTTATATTGTACGTTAAATTGTAACGATAGATAAATAGACATTGAGATTGATAAGATGTAATGTGTTGCTTAACATTACGTAATTCATTTGATAACATTCTCTTTAATTTTGTACAGGCTTAGGTTTGTTAGAATTAATGTTTAATTAGTAATTATAAAAGAAATAAAAATGAGCAATTATAACGTATTTCAAACTTAATTGGTCTATGAATAGTGTGATTATTAACGATAGTTATATTAAGTTTTTACTGTTTTAAACATTGTATAGACAAAAAAACTAAAACGAAACTAGATACTAATATTTAAAAAAGCTTTGTTTGAACGCATGACGCATTGAATAAACTGTTTTCATAAATAAAATTGTACTACAATAATGTTATATTTCTTCATTGCACCCAAGTAGCAATGTAATAAATATTAAAACTGACATCATTCTGATTGAGATACTCTTATAAAAATATGTTACATGCATCAATATGTCTAAGCTTAGACGTCTATTCGGACCCGATTACCAATAACAATAAACACTTTATAAAAGTAAAGATATTTGGTAGTGAGTAATCAACCGAATATTTCATAATATCTCTAAACAGTCTTTCGCGCCTAAACAGAACAAGCGCATCTTTTGTCCTTTCCGCCTCTGCCGCTTTCATGCCCCTTATGCCTAGTAATTCGACGGTTAATCAGTATGACGTCATAATGTAACTGAACAAATTCTTAACATTTTGAGTTTTAAATTACCTAGACGTACGTTACGTTTAATAATAGAATATTATTTTTTAGAACATGAACATAACCAGTAATGGTTTTAAAAACTTTTCAAAGTATTGAATTTTAATAACATGAGGTATAATTCAGCAAGCAATTCCCGCCAAAACATTATCGCTGTGGTGCGGCCAGGGGCGGGCCTTCCCTTGCCAGTGAGCGCCAAAGACAAGCCAACGGTTTTGTAATGGTCGAAGTTTATTCACCTCACTTTCAGCTGTGCCTATTATTACGTAACGATATGACCGATATATGCAAAACATTCTTAGACTTAGACTTTATTGTTTGAAGCAACAAAGATAATTTCTATTTATAGCGGATAGTAATTAAATATTTCTTTAGTAATATTTACTTATAGCTGATAGGAAATTACTTTTTTAGTAAATTTTGAATTCTACTATTTTTTCGTAATAAACAAGTCAATAAATGCGCTTCAAATGTACACGTAATGGGCTACAGAAAAATATCAAATTGATATAGAGTCAGTGTGTCTAATTGAAAAAATATTATTTTTGAACGCATTGCGATCTAAAATAAATATTACAGAATAAAGACGTTTCTCGAGTCGTCTCTGTGTCTGTGAGTGCTAATAAACTATGTATTGGATTTTAATACATTATTCCCGTAGTCCGGTGAAACTGTAGCGGCCTTAACAAACGAACAGTGCAGCCAGTTCCAAAACAAAAAAAAAATTATATCTATAAATAATATTGAAATATTATAAAACAATGTCACTTTTCGATACGGTTTTCAGTATCTTTTTAATAATTTATTTCAAATAGTTTAATGTATTATATATGTATATTATATTTATATAAAATATATATTTATATTCATAGAAATAGATAGTAATTTATAATTACTATGTTGAAATGTTGCAACAATGTCTTTTGTTTCATGAGTGTTATATGGATTCATGAGCGGACTTCTTTTTCTGATTGAAATTTTACCTTACTATTTAAGTCTTCTGATTCTGATACAGATTATAAACTTTCTTTCCTTAATTTTATCGTTGTTGCTTTACCCACACATATATCACTACTTTAAAGTTTTCATTTTAGGTCTCATCGCAATCAATTCAGCCGATTCGAAAATTAGTATGGACACATAATAGAAGACTTTCATTTATACGGGTATCTACACCAACATCTTTTCGATAAAATATACTAACATGTGCATCACTGGTGTATAACAGATTTTTTATGCTTTGATAATTACAGCTCATCGAGTTTAAAGAAGCTTCTTAATTATTTTTGCACACATAATTTTATTTATGTTTTCGTAATTTTAAATCTCTGGAATCGTAGTATCACAATAAATTATGAAAAATTCCTAATATTTACTTCCTTATTTTTACTAGCATTATAAATGTGACGGTGAGTTTGTTCGTTCGTTATCTTTTCACGCCTAAACGGCTCAATCGATTACCAGGATATTTTGCATACTCATTAACAGGAGTACAGAAAAGGACATATGGTAAATTTTGTCCCGAAAAAAGTATTGTTGCTGAAGGATAAATCAAATCTACTTTAAGATTGACGAAGCCGGAATCAAAACCTAGTTGTATATTATTTTGATAACAAAACGGTGTTGTTTTATTTTCATTATAATTAAAAAATATATTAAACATCAAATAACTTTTTGAATCTAATCTAGTCTAATCTAATCTAATCTAGACGTCAATGATTTCTGAAAAAACTATAGTGCGTATCCGTCACAATGTTTATTTTAACTGATACATCACGTATAGCTGCTTTAGTCAACACAACGTGTAGACTTCATTCATACTATCAAAGTAAAATTCTTTTAAAGTAATTACGTCACCAACAAGATATAGCCGCGATAAGCCATGCCTTCGCGACCGTTAGCTAACTAGACGGTTGGCGCGAAATTTAATTTAACAAGCCGCGGGAAATTCTACCTTAATAATTCGATTATTTTCTTGTTTGTAACATATTTAAGACTTAATAAATACCCCAGTTTTGCACAGGCATAATGTACTAACGATGAATTATAAGTATGCAATATTTATAGATTACCAAAGACATACAAGTTTTGTAGTAACCTTCACCCAATACTAATTTAGTTATGCATAATTTTAAAATTATCATATCTTCTAAGTCATTCATGCAAACAATATGCCAAGATGGACAATTTAAACATTCTATACCAATATATACCAGTTATATTTAGTTACCTAGATATACATAATTGGATAAGGATTCATTTATTTAATTATCAAATACAACATACACAAAAAAAAGTATAAAATGCGTCGTGGTGGTCGAGTGGTTTGACCAGTGGAATACCAATCCGATGTCCGGCAAATCCAGCATATACCAATGAATTTTTCTGAATTCACGAACAATTACTCATTCAAATTGGTGACACTATCGGTTAACTGTGAAGGAAAACATCGTGGGGATATCTGAATCTGAGAAATGTTCTTTTAGTACCTCTGTATGTGGAAAACATAGAACTATGGATTTCTCAGAGTTTAATTAAAATCACTAATACATCGTGGGCTGGCGTAGTGATTGTGGCCATGCCTTCAATCAGAATGAAGCCATTCGCCTTGTAGTGTGTCTCTTACAGGCTGATGATAACAAATTACTTTATAATAATTTGTAAAAGATAAAAATGTTCACTTTTTGGTTACCTTTATGAAATAGATCATTGATTTATATGAATATAATATACATATAATATTTCAAATATTAGTGAAAACCGTATCACAATCTTTTGCTTTGATAATTCAGAGGAGCTAAAAAAACACAGATAAACGCTTTGTTCTTTAATAGTTGTTTATATGCTATATGTTTCATTAAAAACAAAATTTTAGACTTAAATTTATTGAAGTAATTTTTAAATAAACTTCATTTTTACTTTTACAACTTTTCTTATATGTTTGAGGACAAATTTGTAAGTAGCGTCAAATATCTAAAAAATATTGTAGACGTTATTTCAAACTGTGAACCCTAAACATTGAAAAATATACGATGTACGTAATTAATTATTTGCATAAAACTAAACTTAGAAAAAATCATTTCAGAAAGTCACTCAGACATTTCAGATTCTTATCTAATTACTATCCACTTACTTTGATTATATATGCCAAAAAAAAAATTAATACATTCTCTTGACTTTTAAAGGATTTACCTTGTAACCACAATATTGACTGATAATAAATATTAATGTGTTCAAAAGCATAAATACTTTAAATATATAGTGCGTCTGCCACACCACACTCATAGAGACTTGGTAAAAGATTTTGAAACTGTTTTAGTAAAGCCGTGAAGGCCTATGAGGCTAATAAATTAGTTAGCTTCGAAAAAAATATTTTCAAACTGAAACGAGAAGCTAACCTGGCGAACTTATAAAATGAGCTGCCACATTGCTATAGTTTCAGCAGGACATTTTCCTTCGAAGTACTCACTGACGTGGTATTTGAATACGCGAGTGATGAGAGTGATGAGTGAGCTCCGCGTGTTTTATTATAATTTGTTATTTAGTAAGTACCTATGACTACGTTGTTTACTAAAATGTAATGATTATATGTGATTGCACAAAGTCTATTCCCAAATCTATTTACTGTTAGATAAAACTTTTACTTAATATTCCCTAAATTTAAACGTTACTATGTGTATTGATATTGATAGTGTTGTGAAACAAAACAAGGTGTGCAGCAAAGCAAATAAAACTTATAAATTATGTATCATAAATTTCAATAATATATAAGTAGTCCGATTTTTTTTTACTTACATCAATTTAACATTTGTTTGTTTCAGTATACTAAAATCTCAGAGCGTAGCTGTATCATATAAGATGTAGGAAAAATATTATAATCGTCAATGAAAAGTGTTGTTTCTTTTCGAACTGACTACACTGTTGGTCTGGCAAGGCCTCTACAGTTTTATCGGACAACTAAAGGGAGCGCTAAAGGCACTCACCTGATTTTATATAGGCAACCATCACAGGGGCGCACGGTGCGCCTGGTCTTGAATTGTCACCGAATATCCCGAGTCGAACTAAGCTAACTGTTATTTCATATAAATATGAATTTGTGAAATATAGACGTGTACCATGCTCTATATCTGACTATTAAAACTACTACTAAAACTGACTAGTAAATTAATGTAAACTAACTCCGTTCGAAAAAGGGATAAAAACAAATCCAAGCAATATGTGTACCTACATGTGTGTATGTGCACGTGTGTGGGGTGATCTGTGTTGTGTTGTAATAACTAGTGTTTGAAAATTTATTCAGTGTCACTATATTTGCGCAAGCAACGTGCTCGAGGGCACCATTCCGGAGAATCAGACCTCGGCTTGAGGCAGCTGCTGAGGGAGGCCTAGGTATGTGTGCTGGGGCAAAATTCACTATATGTGATTACTTGGACATGAGCACGCACACGCTCTGTTTCGAGGGACGTAAGGGTACTGAAAATTAGCTAACGAAATTTTTTCAGGAGGATCAGTGAAAATAAATCGCGGACGTCTTTTGCACCGCGACGCGTCGGGTACGGTGTTATAAGTTGCGGCGGATACCACCTAACGAACTGGGATGATACATAGCGCTATCGAAAAAACTAGTTGTGAGTGTTTTGACGTACTCCCAAATAGACGGCATCTCCAGGTCCCTATGGAGGTTGACTCTCCGGATGTATTACGGGGTACCCACCGCTTTACGTAGAAAACAGTTCTATAGCTTTTGTAATATTTCAAAGTTATGCCTTGACATATGCGCGAGAACAGGACAGCTATATGTCAGAATAGGATGAATACACATCTTATACAAGGTAGTCTTATGTCTGAGGGATATTTTACTTTTTGAGCATATTAACGGATGTAAACGACCCAAAACCATTGCGGTTTTGTTTCGCACTCTTTCTACATATGCTTTAAAAGATAGGTGCCTATCTAATGTAACTCCGAGATATATGACCTTAAGGGCCCAAGAAGTCTCGGTTTCGTATTGCCTGAGGAGCTTTAGATTCTTAGGTCCCGGACGATTTACGGGGTCGAAAAATATCGCGATGCTTTTTTCAGGATTGAACTCTATTCTCCATTGACGATACCATTCACGGAGTGTGACGATGGCCCGATTGATTCAATTTCTAAGAAAGTCCGGCCACCAACTGGCAGCGTATATAACTGTATCATCAGAATAGCAACCTAATTCGATCCCCGGGGACCGGTGTGCCAGACCTTATCGAAGGCCTTGGCGACATCGAAAAAGACTGCTATATTGCGTTTCGGTATAGGTTTATTCGGGGTGACCTTTTTTCGTGGATTTTCGTTAAATTTAGAAAAAATGTACTCCGTGAGGTGGTGTACTTGATTCGTATATGAGTGCTTAGCGAGAAATTTCCGTATTGAAGATACAGACCAGGGGAACTATGATGTGGTCAAGAAGGACCCCATCAGGACCTGGGGATTATCTAAGCTTGAAACGCTTGATGGCGGCCGACACTTCATCGAAACTAACCGGGGTTACGGTATCCGCTCAAAGAGACGTGAGAGAACGTTCTAACGGGTGTTCGTTCGATCCGATATGGACAGGGTCGGTGTTAGCAGTGTTCGGAGAACATTACTCCTCTAAATTCGCGGTAAGATATTCCGCTTTGTCGATACTTTCGAACGTGGGAGGAAATCCAGGACTTATTTCTAACGGGAGCATGGGTGCATTAAGATCTGATTTGAATCTACGTACTATTATCCAATACGTCACGTGGACGGCTGGATCTCCTACAGAAGTTTGTCCCACCTGGCGGCTCAGATTTCTGAAATACGAGATCTAACTAGTTTACGTAACGAACGTAACCGATCACGATAATTTACAGACGGGTAAGTGTCATAGGCTTGAGTCATGGCATTCTTTTCCATGATCAACGCTCTCACGTTGTCGAGGAGTATAGAGCGACGATCGTTCACCGCTTGTACCTCTTTCAAGGTTTCCCTAATGGCGGTCTGAACAAAGTCAACCAGGGAATCGATAGTCTGTTCCGCGTCGGCTTTAGACACCAACGCGCCCAAGATTCTATGTAAGCTATCCGAGGAGGGATTATCTTTTAAATATCTACTGAGCTTCGCGTAATCAGCTACGCACGCGGGCTGACACTCGATATGGGAATTCGAACCTAGCTGTTATATCACGGGGTGGTGGTCTGAATTCAAATCATGTACAACTTGTATGAGCAGTATCGGAAGCGTGACATTCTTTAAAAGTGCTACATCTATTAGTGTCGGACGACAGTGATTCGAATATTGAGTGGGTTCCAGCGGGGCTACGATGTCAAAAACGAGATCGCTACCTTGCTCGTCGAGAATTTGCCCGTTGCGAGAAGTACTCGGACTGTTCCAGAAAACGTTTCCACTGTTGAGGTCCCCGACTATGATGACCGAGTTTCCTCGCGCGAACATCGCCTCTAAGTGGGACTTGAGAAGCTCTCTATTCGGTGAAAGATATGCTATAGATACCCTTCACACTGACACTTCCATATTGGAAAGAACGGGCGTCTCTATCGGCATACAGTACAACGAACATTTATAATAAAATAAAGTGCCGCCCCCGCGGGTGATACGATCGTTTCTGACTATATTATAATTCGCGATCCGGGGATTGCCCATTTTCGGTTTTGTAGGTAGTGTTTCCTAAACTATAAAGAAATATCTATTTGTCTATCGCGTAAAAAATCGGTTACTAAGTCGCGTTGTGTATGGAGACTTCTCGCGTTAAGAAACAAAATACAAAGACCGCGTGGTTTTATTCTATTTAACGAAGCGAGTTTTATTTATTACTATTTACGGAGGCGCGGGCGAGGCGTCGTGTCATCACGACAACGCCTGGGAATGAAGAGAGCACGTTAAGGAAGCCAATGTCCCTATTACTATTAATTATTTTATTGAACGCGACGATCTCCTCAATATCGTGTTCAAGCAGGACCTGTGTCAGCCAATCGATGCTGGGAATGAAGAGAGCACGTTAAGGAAGCCAATGTCCCTATTACTATTAATTATTTTATTGAACGCGACGATCTCCTCAATATCGTGTTCAAGCAGGACCTGTGTCAGCCAATCGATGCGTGACTGAGATTGAGAAAACGTGGATAGCCAGGGTAAGCATCGCTCTCTGTGGCTGGGGCTGCGTCTGAGGCTTGAGAACCTGAGGTTATGCCTTAAAGCCCAGTGGGCTACGGAGGCTGTTTTATATATTGTATTTATAGATTCCAGCGGGCCTCAAAATATAATTATTTTATTATCACCTGCATAACTTTCAAGTATTAAGAGTGACAGTGGAATTCAGAATTTATTAAATGAAGTAATTTAATATCATGTATATGTAAATATTTTGAATTATTCTAAAGTAACTGATAAACTGACAGCGGAAACGTAGTACATAGTTCGGTCATATTGTTATGTCATAGACACAACGGAATGTGTTAGGTTCATTGAACATTCGCCTCGGTAAACGCTTTTGATGTAATGCCGATACCAACCAAAAATAACCATCGTTCGTGTTGCGGGTGGCGGCAATGACCGAGGGGGGGGGAGCATTGCTCGGGAGCAGGGCAACGGACATTGCATAATGTGTTAGTAGAAAATACGTTCTTGTGCTGGGTGTCCCTTGTTGTTATGCGCTAGACATTAATTCTTCTCATTTTACTTTATGTTATTAAGATATATGTGTACTTAATTACCTCTGGGAATATTACGAATAATTGGTATGAAATGGTAATAAATATAATGAAATGTATGGTATGACTGTTATGAAATCAATAAATAGATTTATATACATATTGTCCAGTATCCGTGACTTGCTTTGCGTGAAAATGTTTCTTTCTCTCTGTTATCTTCTTCGTTTCTGGATAGATTGTGAACGGTTTTTTAAATTATTTATTGTATATTTCTCTTTTACTGTTCAGGAAAGTAAAAAAAGGTTAAGTATATCTACACAAACATTTTTTTTATATCGTGTAATACTAAACCTGTCATATCTTATAAGACAATCATAGAAAATTGTGCGATGCACAATATTATCGTTATTAAATACCCAACATAACCATAACATTGAATTATGTGATGCTTACACCGATAATAATTGGATTATTCAATAACAATTAATTATTATATTGATCTAAATACCGTTGCAAATAACCCGTTTTTGTTTGATAATATTTTGAAGATAAAACAGATACTGGGGCTAAACTTTCCTGAATCAGAGAAATATAAAAAAGTGTCTTAACGTTTGTCATATTGTATACAGAGAGAGTATTTTATTTTAAATTCGTGGCTTATATGAATAATAGTTTTCGGAACAATTAAGTGTACTCATATTATAATAACAAATCTATCAAAGTTTATTGAAATAACGTCAAAGATTACCCCCGCGTTTCTCAAAAACGACACTGACATGCTTTTGGCGATTTTCGCGGGGTTTAGACATGAATTTTGACGCCTACTTCAAAGGCACGGTCGTTGAACATACTGTATTTAGCCGTGCCTAATACATCATAATGTGGTGTAATTATGCAATGTGGTCCTATATTTTGTCTATATTGCTTAAATAATAGAGATACATTTTGAATGTTTCGAATCGTTATATAATTAAATCTCTTTCAATATATATAGACATCGGTGATAGAAAACTACTCCTTTTAAAGAACTTTGTATTCCATTGTAAAGATATCTACACTTAACAGTTTGGCAAATGTTATAACTATTGGCGATTGGTCCCGGGAAGATATTTAATTGATACTTGGGTATGCAGGTGGATACTAAAGTAATAATATTCTGAAGCCTGCTACTATTTATAAATATTACAGAACAAAGTTATTTCTCAGCTATCTGTATTTTCCAAGTTCTTCTACACTACGTAACAAATTTAGATACAGCTTTCACCATCGTTTAGAGATTGTCTTCTGCTAATATAACATGGCTAAATGTAGCTTTTAGTATATTATGAATTGTTTTTTACTGGCTGAGTAGCAGTAAATATTACATTTTGATAAAAAAAATTGTTTAAATTGGTATAGAATCAGTGAATAGATTTATTCAAACACTAGCTAGTGCGCTCGCGACTAGGGCATGCAATATTCATCTGATTATATTATTCGAGTTTTACGAATACCACTATCAGTACTATTAGACTTTTAAGAGTTTTTCGAATACCTTTGTATTATTGAATATCTAAAACGATGAATATGCTGTAAGTCTTGTTTCATAACAATCATACCTATAATTGCCTTAACACGATTACCTAGATACATATTGACAACATAATAATTGACTAAAATTTTTTTTGAGAACTGGCTTTACGCTGTTGGCATGAGAGGCCTTCACAGCTTTACCGGACTAAAAATTAACTAACATGTAAAGATTGCCAAATACATGTTAGTCAACTAGCATTTCCTTTTAAAATGTGTAGCTTAAACCTGTGCTTTATGCTCAAACATAAAGCACATTAATGAGTATTGCAGCAAGAACAACACAGAAGTCATAGTTTTAAATATTTAATAAGTACTCTCATCAATGATTTCCTTTGCGTGACATACTAGAAAATAAATCAAATTTGAAGGCAATAATCATGACAAAGAAATATAACAAAATTACAAATTTAATTATTAATAAGAACACATGCTTCGTAGTTTAAAAACATATTGTGTCGATATTAGTACAAATTGATACATACAATATTTATTGACTAAAATTATTGCATTATCTTTCTTTGTAAGGGCGATTGATGTTAGGAAGTTGTATATTGTTTTACTTGAGACTCACATGTGATTTATTATGTTACAAGTTAAGAGTGCCGGTGATAGTAAAATGTTCGTTCTTGTCCTCTCCAGCTATATTGAATGACAAAGTTCCTCAGGGTTATGTAGGTGTATAGTTCTTTTACATTAGGATTGCTCAACTATTCGAAGATCTCGAATACTTTGGCCAGCATTATTCGAATAGTAAATATGGGCGAATACCCGAATAAAATGAATACTCAAATAGTATGCCTTACCCGCGACTTCCTTCTAATGAAATTGTTTTCTTTTTTTGTATGTATGGAAAATACGCGTCTGAATTTTATTAAAAGCGATTTTTTTTCGTAATTGTAGTTAGTGTTTAACATGTTTACTTATTTCGAATTACCTCTGTTTAATTTTATTATGGTTGCTTTGATCCTATGGAAAAACGTAATAATTAATAGTTTATATACAATTTTTAAAATACATATTTTCTAAGTCAATTCGAAAACACTTCAGTAGTTTATGAGGTTAGAACAAACAAACAATAAACATTTTAATTTTATTCATACTATCACCCCGTCACAACTACCTACGCGTGCATCACAAGTATCTAAAGGATTTGGATTCATTATATAGACTTTCATATTTACAGTTCAATGAAGCTGTGTTAATATCTTTCAACATTTTTTTTTTTTTGTGGCGTGTAATATTAAATCACGATATCGACTTACGATATAAATATAATAATAAATTTTATTCAATGTCCCGATTTTAAGTTTATTTTGCAACATTAACAACGATAAAATTACTAGTAATACGTTTAAAAACAATAAAATAGATCTATGTTTTAGTAACATAAAACAAAGAAACAAAAATAATTAGTATATAAAAAGCGAGCGGACAAGCTACGGACAAATTCTAGTATATTTATGTATCAAAATAAAAAAAAACCATCGAAATATTTCGAATACGCACTAAGCTTTTCAGATAATTATTGTACTAGTAATATTTATTGTCACAAAACGTAATAAAAACAAACGAATATTGATTGAATGAGAAAACTTCTAAAACCATAATAAAATTGGACATTATTGGTACAATTTACTAGTATTGCATTAAATTTTAAAATCATTATTATTAGGAGCGATATAAATCACAAATTATAAGACGACGTATCAATAAGGCCCCAATAAAGGGTCCCGATTGAAAATAGTAAAATAAAAGTGTACTTTATGACGTGGACATAAGAGATATAATCGTAAATTTGGGACATTAATTGTCCTTACTGTGTGTGACCTTGTGCGAGAGCAACGTGATGTGCTGTCCCTTTCATACCTATAGGTGATCAAATATTGTTTGCTTTTTCGTACGCCGCCATAACTTCAGTTGAATACTTTTTTGTTATATGCTTTAAATATGCTAGTATTTGAATATAATTTCACCTAATATTAAGTGACGACGTGGCTTAAGATGGTAAGCTAGTAAAAACGTTGAAATGGATTGGCTCTCAACTGCAGCTGCTGGACACATCTGTAGGTCTTTGATGGCAAATTTCTAATTCGAGGTTGACCAGAGCATGATCAGATGGGCATTATAATATACCTGACTTTTATCCTACAAAAAATCCGGTATGTTGCTGGAGTTTGAATCTACACCGAGCAACGCGGTATCTAAGCACGTCTACCATTAAGTCATCATCGTTTTAAAATAAATAATATCGGCCAACAAGTAATGTACAGCAACTTCTATAAGTTGTAATGAATTGCGTAAAAATAGTGATAAATTACTATAAAAAAATCATTATTCCGGCTATAAAATTGCCTGAACCAAATTTGTCTACTTTGAAATTAGATTTATTGAGTGAAGAGTACGGATATAATATACCGCACTGCTCTGCGTAGGAAGTTTGGCAACATCGCATTGTTTTAGGAGTTACCAGAATCCGTTAAATAAAAGATAATAATTAGTATATCCAGACGCTATAGGATTTGAAGTGCGGGTGGGAGTGCCGAGAGTTTGCCATGTCGTCAGTGATATACGTATAATTATATATTAACAGGTTATAATATTTTGGAATAAAAAGTCGTTTTCATACGATTAAATTAATTAATTAACCGACATTCGCAGAGATTTTTCTTCTACCTAAAGTAGAAGTGCCAGACGTCAGTATGTTAGCATATATAAGGACGGAAATTCATTCCCGGGATGTATATATATATATATATATATATATATATATATATATATAATTGATTGATGTAGATTAATTGATATTTAATTGAAACAAGATCAAATTTGGACACTTTTTAAGAAATGTATGTAATAAACAGAGCGTTTTTTAAAATTCGATATCAAAAAAATGTCAAAACTTACTAGAAGGGCCATTTTGAGGTGCATTAAAACATATCATAACGTTGAGGAAATAAAACAAATAATCAAAATTGCCCGTTTCGGCGTTGAACACCCCATATATATTAATACCTTAAAATGCAATATTAATTATCTACATAATCTATCCTTTATAAGAAAGAGGTTCAATCTCTTAGGTGTCAAAATTAAATCAACAAACTTTATTCAAAACAACATCAATTCTAAGTAATACTGTTGTTATTTAAATATACTGCTGAGTGTATATTTCGGGATTTATACAGTGAATTATAAAAATTGGATAACTTAACAATAGAAAGTTTGTAAAGAGAAACAGGTATGTTTCATTATAAAGACGGTATGTTTGTTTGATAATAGTTTAATACACTCAGAAATGCAACAATCACTTACATAGAGCACTAGCAGATGATTTAGAAATAACAACAACTATACATAGAAACCAAACAACAGAAGTGATGTTCAATTACATTTTGCATCAATCCAAATACTTGACGCTTCCATTTACGATGCTATTCCGGTACTCTCATCACATCATTGGGCTTTAGTAGAGTGTGTATTTAATGGATTAGCCATTTGTCTGATTAGTAACATCAATAAATAACAAACCTACATGGGGGTCAAACCAAATCATTGATTCATTAAACTTTAGGGTGAGTGCAAATAGTATTCCGTTTGTAATGCAGTCTCTGAGCACACTAATTAACCTGAGTAAATATTGGGCCAACATTGTTTCACTGTACAAATGTTGGTAGCCATAAACCAACAATTCAAATTACTGTGGTGCTTCATATTTAAGAGACGAGTTTATTAAGACTCTTGATTTTCTGCTGTATTTATTCTATTTAATTTGCTGTCAAGTACAATACATATTGGACTTGTTTTTCTATTTTAAATAGTCTTTAGTGTAAGGTTAGCTGTCCCTTTAGCAATATATATTTTAATAAACCTATAAATGAAATCGGTGAAACCTTATTGGTAGCATGTTCGGACTAAGCATCTATGAACATAGTGCGTAATTTAGAACTTTGATCAGCATTGATCCGGATCTTTCTGAAAAACATCGTCAAAATCAGAACATAGTGGTAGTACTTTCTCTAATGCCAGCCTGTTTAGTTAACATCCTACAATTAAAATCTGCTGCCTAGCACCTACTATGTCTTTTTTTTTTTTTTTTTTTTATTTAAAAAGGGCAGCAAACAGGCAGACGGCCCATCTGATGTGAAATGGTTACCGTCGCCTATGAACAACTGCAACACCAGGGGCATCGCTATTGTGTTGCCGACCTTGAAGAACGTGTTTCAATCCTTTTTTGAAGAAACCCATGTCATAACTCTGGGGAAACACCGTGGCTGGTAACCCATTCCACAACCTTAGCGTGCGCATAAGGAAACTTCTAGAGAATCTTACGGTTGTCGCCATTCTACTAGGCTTTAGGGTATGTGGATGAGCAGCCAGCCAACGGCGGGTGGTACGAGTTTGAAACGGTGATGAGGGCACCATACCAAAAAGTTCATCAGAGCACTCTCCGTTATACATGCGGTAAAGCACACATAAGGACCCAATGTCTCTGCGATATTCTAGTGACTCTAGATCGCATGTCAATTCGGGAACGTCAAGAATGCGAATAGCTCGCCTTTGCAGAGAGTCCAAAGGAGAAAGCTGGTAGGCAGGAGCACCGGCCCAGATGTGTGAGCAGTACTCCATATGTGGACGTACTTGTGCTTTATAGAGCACAAGACGTTGCTTTGGGGTGAAGTACTGCTTTGACCGGTTGAGGATACCCAGCTTTTTAGCTGCCAATTTGGCCTTGCTTTCCAGATGAGATCGAAATTGCACATCGCTGGAAATGTTGATACCAAGGATCCCGATATCGCTAGAAACATCCAGAGAAGTGCCCTGAAACTTAGGCGCTTTGACAAATGGGGTTTTTTTCGTGGAAAACGCACAGACTTGTGTTTTTGAGGGATTGAATTGGACAAGGTTTGCCTCTCCCCAATCGGAGGCCCTGTCCAACGACAGATGTCTTCTGGCAGCTGAAGAGTAAGCACCCATTTGGCTTAACTTGCTACCATCTTGGACTACATCGTCTCTAAACAAAGCCGATATATTTAAACACTAATTGGAATATACGAGAAGAAAATTAAATTTACACAACAGGTATTTGAAATTTAACACTTATAATTATTGATTTTATTATTGAAGTTAATGTAATAAAAATAGATGTAATATATATATATTTGAAAGAACAAAACTTTTATTTATTTGACTAAATAATTGATTTAATAGATACTAATGAACTGCAAGAAGAAATATGTGTTGGAACAATAATATTCTTAACATTAAAAGTGTTATCGGTGCCATACATCAAATTATTCAAATGTTATTAATCAAATTATTTCCCGAGATTTCTACCCTTCGTTTTATTAGGTATATAAGAACTCCATACACTGTCTGAGGACAGTTCCATTTTGGATATCAAAATGAAACACAAAGAGAATCTAAGAAAGAACGAACTACAATCTGCTACAACCACAGATTAGTGTCAGGTGTAAATACGACTATAACGTAATTGACTAATAACGAATTTGTATCAGTTTTGTCTTTGTGAGTATAAAAAATATATGACGCATAATAGCATTTTAACTACCCACGAGCGTAACAATTTATATATTTTATCGGATTTAAATATTAACATTGACTTCCCTTTTACACACTGTTATATTGTCTGTAAAACAAAAAACGTATGGCTTAAAAACGTAAAATGAAAGATATTATAGTTTTCTTGGTGTTTTTTCATAAGTTCAATTAGTGTAACATAAAAAACGAAAAAAAAGTTCAAAGACATGCGTCCCTCTTATCGAATAAATGCGAACTGACAAAATGTTAACTCGGCATGAATTATGAGCCCCACTCAGACTAGATCCCGAGGGAAATTAAAGTGTCTTGTTGCAACTTTAAGATGCGCAGGTAGACGCGTTTCCGTGGAAACGAAATAATTTAATTCTGTTCAATTTTCCGAAATTGGCTTGCACTGAATTGTTCTCATGTGGTACTGAGGATTTTTATATACGAGATGTTTTTATGGAAATGTCTTTTCTACCTTACCGCAATATATGTGTATGTATCCATGTTTTGTCCATGTGTTGTAGTCATATTGCCATAGGCTGCAGACGCTAATCTACTTAGATGGTGCCTTTCTACTTTGCTGCACGTAATTTCTGTTACATGACTATAAAAACCTACGTCCTAATCACTATAGGTATCGATTCAGCCAAATTACATTAGAATAACACCTTTTTTTTGTTTTACTTTCATGTATTTCGCCTTTTTGAATAATATTATTCACATTAAATTATACTTCAAATAGCTTGACAGGTATAAGCAAACATTGTGAGTACAGACGCGAAAATATTTGCCATTTGTAGCAGTATGTTATTTGGTTTTGACTTGACTTTTCAATTCACAATACATTATAGAATATCATTCTTAATTATTACCATGAATAAAGAAGTTTAATAAAGAAGAAAATAGATGCAACTGTTTCTACAAGACAATAGAACAAAAGAGCAATATTAAATGCTAATGCAGTCTCCCTATAAATGTCGGTAATAATTGAACAATTCTTTTCTTGTTTATTTTTGAAACAGCATCCGTCGAGGGACATCTAACGGAGGATGCATTTGCATTGTTCTGGAAAATGGCGTCGTCTTTAAAAGCGGCGACCATAAAAATTGAGCTCTCGTGCTTAAAACCAGCCAGACGTAAACGAGGAACTTTAATAAAATCGTTACTAACAGCGAGAGTATTTAGAAAATCAAAAACCTATTTACTTTTTTTATTACATTCCTCAAATTTTATTCAGGCAACGTGATGCAGTGGTAGTAAATAGTAGGATTGATGCGAAAAGACGCGTATTGATCCCCGCTCGGGTCCGACATTTTTTCTATGACCATAAATATTTTTAGTTGTATCTGGTCGCTAAATGAATATACATATACGAATGGATAGCTGTTAGTTGTCACAATACCTGCCGCGTCTCGACTGCAATTAAATGGCAGTGTGTGAAGTTTTCTTCTAACGTAAAAAGCAAGACAAAATTGTTTTGGAAATTGGAAACAAGAATTTATTTAATTGTTACTACGTACATTATCTAAGATGTATGATATTATCTTTGTTTTATGTAAAATATTCCGCTTTAAATTGCAATATAAAATGTATAAAAACAGTTTCCATTAAAAAATATTCTGGTGTGACAATTTTCATTGGCATATTAGAATTTATTGATTTCAGATATGCCAGCATCAATTTTTATATATTTAACACTAGTTTTCGACAGTGGTTGCGTTTGTTTTAATATAGTTTGGACGTATGCCTCGCTGGCTCTTCTAATATTTTACCCTTTTCTGTGCCTCTCATAACGTGTATTGAAAATGCCAATGATCATCGGTTTATTCGTTAAGGCTTGAAAGCGTAACAAACAAAACTGACGTTCGCATTTATAATGTTACTAAGATACTATGTAGTTTGTTAACTAAAGCTACACTATATTAAAAACAATACCATTCTGTGTACCTAAGTACACATCAAACAAAAACATAATGAAAACAAAGAAAAAGTAATCTCTTAAGAAAAAAAAAATCATACATTGTGGTAAAGTACAAAAAAACATTCGGCTGATTGTTTGCAGGTGATTTTTCCCGGACTCGCCTGTGGATTATCCAAGGGTCTTATCAACCGAACAAATAGGGCGTGTCTAAATACGAAGTCAGCACATATGTACCGACACTCCTGGGAAATATATTGTTCGCGCCGGCTCTGATTGCAGCCTTATAAGATTTTCAGTGGAGCTACCTTGTTTACACATACGAAACAACGTAAAGTTAAAAATATTATTAGCTTTACAAAATTACTCGTCTTTTTCCATCTATATAAAAATTTAAATGGTCCGCTTCAGTGTATGTATTATTAGGTCATTAGTGCAATAAAAATTGTGTTAATCTACAAATGTTCGTAATATTTTTACATACAATTGTAATTCTAGACTAACTAAAATTATAAATTTGAATGAGAGTTTGTTTGTTTGTTACTCATTCAGGTCTTAACTACTCAATGGGTCGTCCAGAAATTGTGTATACACATTGTCAGGGGTACAGAAAAGGGCATAGTGTACTTTTCATTCAAAAAATCGTATATGTGTACTTATTTACGCAGGTAAAAAGTTACGTTTCTTTAACTTAAATAAAGGGTATTAAATGCACTTGAAAAGTTTTAATTTAAAGAAAAAACGAAATAACTTTGAAAGTGCTTAAATAAAATTTTCTGTATATCTGTATACATAATCAAGTAAGATAAAAAAAGAAGCAGAATGCATTATTTATCAAATAATAATCATTTATAATGTAACCAAATAAAAATAATTTATACCAACAATTAACCTCAAATTTATAAACGCATTTAAACAAGATTATAACATAAAATACACTTTTAGTATATATTAAATAGTTTAAAATCAGACACAAATACACATGTATATTTTTATACGAATATTGTTTTATCTCCACTGATATAAAACACGTGTTGTAGATTCATATATATTTGAAAAACTGCCTTGAACATAGATATCGGTTGTCACGAAAACTTCACAGACCAACCCACTTCATAGTGTCGCTTTTAGATGGCCGTTTACGTACGCATCGTAAAAATTCACTCTCATTATGTTTTCCATACGCATCAAAAGAAGTATAACTTCAAATAAAAGTAGCCGAATCTACATTATCCCGAGCAAAACCGCGGGTAAAAGCTAGTAATTAACAATCGTGAACATAAATCTCATAAAATGACTTTAAAGTAAAAAAAAGACAGTTACGTTACAAAAGTAACATGTTTAAAATAGAGATCTTAATTACATGTATTTCCACCTGACGTCGACGGCACATTGCCCTGAATATCCACGTTCCTTATCACATTGTACAGTCAGGTACAGAATCGAAGTGACCCAGTCAGTTCTGCGAGGAATAATTTCCCATTAAACTTGTCCAACTGTCCACCGCATTACGTGGACTGAGTAATAAGCTTAAGCGAGATAATCTATAAATGTATATGAATAAAAATCCATTACAAAATGCATTCCGTATTTTCCGTAATAATCAAATGCATCCTTCTCATTGAAAACTAGCACTCCTTGTATTTAAGTATAGTTATTAAATATATGTAAGCACATAAGTTTAGGACAACGGCACCTATTTGACTAATTCCTTTTTGTTATGATTGTAACTGTCAGGACATGATTTGTATGAAAGAAAAAATGTTTGAGAGAATACGTACGGTAAAGTGAACTTGGGTTAAAAAAATCTCCACATAAAAAGGGAAGTGAGTGAGGTAGAAGACAGTAGGTAAATCTTCAAAAATATTATCAGAATTGATAGATTGCCGTCCAAATGTTGCCATTTTATTTCATTACATGCTCGTTCTGTAAGGGAAGATTTAGTCTCATTTTATTGGTAAGTAAAACCGTGTGAAGCCGGGGCGGGCAACTAGTATTAGAATATATTTAGAATCTACATATATATATATATATATTACATCACTTGTTATATTAACCAAACGATATTTTTTATTCAGTAGTTTAATTCAAGTTTAAAGGCAACGATTTTCACAATTTGAATATTTATGTTGTGGTCTGTTAAGGGACTTTTTGGTACCCATACTATAAATTTATTGTATCTGTTTAATGCCAATAAAGAAGAAAGAGCATTGAAATCACATTTTACATAAATATAAAGTATAAACTCTATTTAATGACAGTGAATTTTTGACATACTCCCTAAAATGTACCAATTAGATGGCTTTGGTTGGTTTATATTTTTATATATGTATATGCTATATATAGCATCATACCCGCTCTAAAAACGACAATAATACGACATTATTAGACAATAATTTGGAAGCTGCAGAAATTAAAACTAACTAAAGTTGTGTACATTCTTTTGTTACATATTTAGTTGTCTTTTCTTTCTTCGCAATATAACGTTTACATTGTATTTATATTTAGTAACTTGTACCTCGCCCTAAAGGTTTAGTGATCGAACCTCTAATCTGTGGACACGTCTATTTTCATTACTAAGTAAAATGTTTTTGATTTAACTTAAAGCGCTTCGTAATTATAATTTATGCTTTATTTTCGAACTAAAAAGTTTATTACATCGTTGCAATAGATGTGAAAAGACAGAAAAAAAACTTCACTGTACGTTTTACATGATAAGAAAAATATATACAATTTCGGTGCATAAAAATTCGAAATACGGTTGCATTTTGTACGAAATTTTAATCTCACCGAAGTGCCGGGTGCCGAGCGTATCCAATATTCAAATTAAAGAAACAACTTGCAACTCGTCGGCAACATTAATATGATTTAGTTACATTTTCGCCGACTAGCCCCGGAAAAGTTTCTCCACGGACCTCCGGTACGAACCCGAAAAGTTTATCCCCAAGTTATTACTCAGGTAAATACAGTTATAGAAAAATTCCGAGGCCACTGGACTCCTTTATACAACTTTCAAACTCAGCCGCATATCAATTTCCGTAAATGAAAGCATTTCGGTGTTCGGGCGGTCACGAAATTGTTGTTATAATGAAGTTAGTTTGATTCGAGATTACTGTGTTCTCTTTATTTAATCGCGCTAACGTGAGAATAGAAAAATAATGGCGTACAACAAAGTCGTTATTGACATACTAAACCAAGTTGCGTGTGACACGGAAAAACGTTTCAAATGGTCGGTTACATAGCAATAGCTTAAGTAAATATAATTATTAGTCACGTAACCAAGCGTTGATTAGTCAAGATGATAACGTTTCGTATGGTAGTAGCAAATACTAGTGCAGAAAATTAGTAATAATCATAATGGAAATGAAAACAACGGGAATCTAATAATCGAATTAATTCCATAATTACACAGACTAAAGGAGCTAGACAGGCAACATAATAATAGAATAGATTCAACCATTTTGTACTAAGTTATAACTATGAAGGAGATAGAACAAATTTTATTTCGATTACACTTTTTTGTCTAAAAATATTTTACATCCAATTACTTCGGGTTCTTTTGCATTACAATTGTAATTAAATTCTCTATTCGCAAATACGATTCTGTGTTGAGTTGTTATAATATTTGCGTCTATCGCAAGAATATTAATTATACAAGAATATTACATCTGAAGATCTGATTAAAAAAAATCTTCATGTTAAAATCTATTTATTGTATTATATTTCATAATGTAAATTCTAGGAAAAATTTAACAACATTTTCACATCTCTTAAGTTTCATCACTATCATTACATATTATAAAACAAAGTCATCTGTCTATCTGTATGTTCGCGATAAACTCAAAAACTACTCAACGAATTGTAATATAGTTTTCACCTATATATAGACTAACACATGCGGAAGGTTTTGGTATATAATTTGTGAATGTGATGTGTAAATTGTTGGCATATAACGATAATTCTTGGAAGTGTTGGAAAAAGTTAAGCCGCCTGGGAGTTTTCATCGAAAACACTGCCTAATTCTTTTAAGATATAACAAAACAAATATCTACAAAAAAGTCTGCGATGACCTATCTTTTAAGGATAGCTTACTAAACCCCCTCTAAAGAATAGTCATATACAATGAGGTAATTGGAAGGCTATTTAGACGAAAACAGTGTTAATCCTTATCAAATTGAATACATTAGTTACTTTAAGCATTTCATGTACATAAGTATATATTTTTTATTACCCGGGCAGGACAACGTACGCCGGGCCTGCTAGTGTATAAAATATAAAATTATATAAAAGTAATATCTGCAATTACAAAAAAATATCTTTTAAGATATCAATGACTACAGGTCAGATACGAACAGAACGTAGTACTAGTGATTATAAAAAAAATAGGTATTGAACATATGCTCTTAATTATTAAGATCAACTGTACACTATAAAAAAGGTTTTAACCTTATTAAAAACGCTGTTTTTGCAGCTTACATTTTTTTAAATATAAAATCACTCTACAAGATAAGTTATTACATAAATATATTTTTTTGCGGTTTGACATTCCGTACTACTTACGTAGTCGGGTACTTCAATAATGCAAGGCTTGACTGTAAATCGTAGCCGGTGTTCGGAGTGCGACGCGACGCGAGCCCGCTAAATGGCCCACAGTAAGAATTTAGTGTTAAGACGTGCTTCAATATAGCAATGATGTGATAAAAGGAGCAACGATATGGTTTCAGATAAAAATCTATAGTTTTCTTAAGTAATATTTAAAGATTTATATTTTAAAATTATCTATATTTTAAACTAGTAGTTTAAAGCGAAAATATTTGTTTTTCTGTTTGTAATGGTTGAACACCTAAAAATACTAAATCGATTATAAAAATTCTTTTACCTATAGACAACTACATTATCAACAAGTATTATGGGCTATATTTTATTTTCAAAATATACATTAACGCGAGTGAAGCCTTGAGAAAATGCTAGTTAGCTAATAAAGATATTATTGATAACTTAACTGAAACACTTAATCATGTATATTGTGTAAACAAATTAATTCAACGAAAGTAATCGGATCAAATAATAAATCAATTTTATGAGAACATAACGTAAAGTTTCATAGACTTATTTAATTTA
Organism: Antheraea assamensis; assembly: GCA_035772565.1. NCBI lineage: Eukaryota > Metazoa > Arthropoda > Insecta > Lepidoptera > Saturniidae > Antheraea > Antheraea assamensis. The sequence continues at coordinate 24,472 of JAQQSE010000075.1, forward strand.
TCAAGGAACTGTGAATGCTTTTTTCATGAGTATTTTGGGACCTTCAATAGTCGTTTTGGTAAACTCGAAACAAATATTACGGAATATATTTGTTTTGATGCATAATTTCCCACGAGCAATAGAAACCACACAATCAATTTTCCTAATCGATAACATTTCAGTTCACTATTTTATAACGATGATAGTTCCGTAAATTGTATCCAAACGCTGCCGGATGATTACCCAAAGGAGTTAGTTACTCGGCGAATAAAGTGAAAACATAATAAAACCGTTCCCTCGAATTCTGCTCGATAAACACAAAGTTTCGAATGTAGAAAATGTTCAAGCGTGATGATGAATCTAATTTGACAAAAAGTTTGATAGGCACGAAATGTTATTTTGTTTGAGAACATCTGCTTCAGTAAAGTTATATTCGAAACTAGAAAACTGTTTTATTTATCCATCTATTTTATAAGCAATTAATATTTTTACAGCCTGAAGTCACTTTGTAATGGTTTTTTCAGGTAACTTAGTGATCAAAATATACCTTTTTTTTTACTGAAAGTATACCTTAAATAAAATAAATACATATAAATTAGAATATGTAAAATGGAATTGTATTTGCACAACTTCAAATTTATATACATTATCTTGATATGTATATAAAGTCGATGTATTTATTACACAGCTGATACACGTATAACTGAAAGCAATAACGAAACGGATAATCCAATAAATGTTACAAAAATTCTGATAACTATAAAGTGTAAAGCAAAATGTAAATACAATTACATAAAGTAACATTTTATAAAATGTTCGCATGATATAAATTCTATGAATGGTACAGCTGATACACATGTAACTAAAAGCAATAACATGATTGATAATCCATTAAACGTTGAGCTATTAAATATAGCAATAGAGAGATGCTTTTCTGTCTGATGTTCCCCAACGGACCATGAAGGGGTTGTGCACTATCTATATTAGTTACCCTATGAAATAGGAATTCCACCTATATATATACTATATCGATAATTATATATATATGTGTAATAGTTACATAATGTAATTTACTACAATAATAGCTGTCGATTTTTTCATTTTAGCTAATTAATTCTACTCTTATGTTCTACAATACATAGATAGATACAAATAGCCTGTGCTAGTTTAATAAATAAGTAATGTGAATTTTAGAAAACAAAAATGCATTAGGAATATCGTTCAGAATTTTAGTATAAACTTAATTGAATCAACAACACGTGAAATAAAATTGGCAGAACCATAAAAGTTTGTACATAATATTACCTGCAGTTCATTAGAGAAATGAAAGTTAGACGAGCAGAAGACATGAGTTCGTGAAAGTAAAATTAAGTGAATGCTTAAACGTCTTAGGGTAAATTTGTTTAATTAAATGTTTCTATATTAATTTTCCACTGGCGCCAAACAACGTACTCTATACGTTCCATATGTAGACATTTACAAATACGTGGATGTTTATGTACCTCATCCTCTCTTTGAAAGAAGAAGGGAATAACGTAAAACAAACTAGTTCTAACTTAGGCACTTATGTCTCTTAGATCGACCGCATATTTTTAAATTATTTAATTTAGATATATATACGTTCAGTTTACATGATTACAGTAGAGATCATTAATGTATGTATTTTATGTGACCCCGTTATCATAGATAAAACTAATAGCAATGAGTCTAAAAGGGTAATACGTCTTTACGTTATATACAGAAATGTTGGGCGGTAAAACATAAAATAATAGAAAATATAACGAGGAATAACCGTTAAAATAAACACGAAATAAACGATATGAAGATTCTGCATTGGTGGTACTCATAAATGAAATAATGCTTCTATGTCAATTACATAAAGATTAGGTGACGATATGAAAGCAATGATAACCAAATAAGTAAACATGTAGCAGCTACACAAGAAAAGGTGAATCGTAAACGACCCTTAGATAGCCTGGATAAATTCATAATTAAGGATGTACTTATACGTCAGTTTACCATCAAATGCTCCGGAATTTTCCTATCTCCAGAGTGTATGTGATTTAAAAATACACTATACATGCTGTAAGACGCCTAAATTATTCCGAAACGTAAGCAAACGTAGTTTTTATTTAAAACTAGTTGCCCGCAAAATTAGCAAAATAGGTATAACTGTTCTGAATTCATAAGCTTACATGTATTCGAAGATTGATTTTTAATACTTAATAATTAATCCCTTGTAGTTTCAATGCAAATAAAAAAATCATTTGAAAAACTTCAATTTCAAGTTTGTTGCTAGTTATATTCCTAGACGGTATTTGTGCGAACAAAATGCACTTCCTTATAAGCTTATTTTCTTCACCGTGACTCGAAAATTTTCTTTAGATTAGTTTCTCTTGTTGAGAAAAACAGGATGGAATAAGGAATAATAAGCCAACGTCTCCTCTTAAATTGGACTTCGTTTCTTTTGTACAAGAATTTTTGTTGGTTTACACGGACCGAGGAAATGGCTTTAGTTATTAAGAACTTATTTGTCAAGTTAAAACTTTGAAATAATATTTTTTGCCCATTCATATACATACTAATTTTTGGTCTAAATATTTTTCTCATATGTTTCAAAATGAAAATACGTACAAAATGCTTTATAAAAAAATTTCGTGGCGCAGGTGATGTTATCGAGGAAATTAATATTTTGACATCATTTCAATGAGCTGAAACCTCAGTTGTTCGACAAGTCATTTCAATAGAGCCTTTCTCCTTTCTGTGTCAGTTTTATTGTTTTAAAATATAATAAATGTCATAGATGGAGAAAAGATTTGCTTATTAGTTAAGTCTTTAAAACTATACCTAGTCTGTGGATAAATTATGATCTAACTGGAGATATTATTGCCTCATGACATTTTTACTCGTCGTTAATTATAATGTGTTAGAAAACAAACCAAATGAATGAATAAATCCTAAACTAGAGAAACGACAAGAAGTTGACTAACGGAGAAACAAAAAATAATCGATTTCTTGAGATTTGGAGTTGCCAAAATGATCCAGGGTAGTTTGGCCTTGATCAATGACAACAAAACCTGTGCCTACCCCGGAAATAAACATGCGTCCAGTTATATACTATATAGAGACGAGAATTATAAAAGTAAATCCGTAGTTTTTTTCCTTTTTATTTTAACAAGGCTTCAGTACATCCTTGATGACTATACATACCAGTCTCATAGGGTAACTCAGTTGGATTCATGTAATTACTCGATTCTCACATATAGATATTAATGAAACAATCTTATACATTATTCTAGCCGCATTAGACACAAGATCTCCCAATATAAAATCAACCTCTCCTAAAAAACGACTCTCCAGGACTGTACTTTAAGAGCATTTTTGAGCGCAATTCTTCCGTCCGGTCACATTCCCACAATATACGATGAAAATTATCCATAGACTAACAGACTTAAATCAATAGTTAAAATCTACGAGAGCGTATATAAATAATCTGAAAATAAAATGAGGGTATCGGAGCAAAAATGTAATTTCTAGTTAGGATAAATGTATATATGCAGAGATAAAAATAAATAATCAAATGTTGCTTTGGATATTACATATTTTATATATACATAATACCAACCTTCTGTAATCCCAATTGATAAAATTTGCATGGTAAAAAGACTGTAGCAATTCAGAGAAATAACGTCTAGCGGTTTGGAGAGATTCGTCGTCTTCTGTTGAAATAACTGTAGCAGAAGTTTTAAAATTACAGTAAAATTTATTAATAAAACAGAAAGTAGCTCAGTTACTTTTCATTTGGCTTCACAGCATACGGTTGAGATATTATTTAAAAATTATATGAAGCAAAGTTTTAAGTTATCACATTTGTTATCTTAGAGTTTAATCTTTGACAGTTTTTTCAATTTTAATAAATACGGCAAAAAATCGTATTAGGACAGCTTCAACATACTAATAAATTCTGTATGAACCTTTTTTAATAATTTATTTGATGTCTAATAAGTTAATATATGTAAGTCGGAGAGGCGTTATCCTCACGTTCACTCATTGTGGGCATCAACAAGGATCCGGTCGAGAAAATAAACCCTTTGTAGAGTAGAACAAACTGTCATCGTGAATCACAATAGCTACGTACTATTTTCTTAGTAGGTATGTTGAATACGCAGTACAGTTCCTAGGCAAGTATTACTTTAGAGTGTTCAGAACGATATAGGAATCCGATTTTTTTTTGTTTCGAACCGACTTCTCTGTTGACCCGGAGGCCTCTACAGTTTCACCGGACTACTAAGGGGAGCGCTTGAGGCACTCACCCGATTTTATGTAGACGACTACCATAAGTACGCACGGCACGCCTCTTCCTGGGCTATCACCGAATATCCGGAGTCTAACTAGCTAAGTTAAACTAAGCTAAACTATCCATTTTATACATATATGAATTTGTGAAATATACGTGTAGTATATACCAAACATGTATGTACGGGTACATGTATTTTGTGTCTGACTACTGTATTATTCTAAACTATTTCAGTTAAAAAAAGGTGAAAATAAGGAAAAAAAACAACCCAACCACTATGTATACCTTCGTGGGTGTGTGTGTGTGTGCACATGTGTGGGGTGATCGGTGTAATGTTGTAAGATCTAGTGCTTGAAAATATTTTTTTAGTGTCACTATGTTCGCGCATGCAACGTGCTCGAGGGCTCCATTCCAGAGGATCGGACCTCAGCTTGAGCAGCTGTCGAGAGAAGCCAAGATATGCATGCTGGGGCAAAATTCACAGTCAAGCCGCGCAACACTGCTTTTTATAAACGTCATCCCTCCCAACCTAGGCTCTGTACACGTCACTTTAATGTTTGTGTGTTGTTGACGTTCCACACTCATGACTCGGATGCGACACGGCCATTAGGTAACCCGTCTGTTCGTTTTCCTCCTATGGAATAAAAAAAATCGTACTTTAAACTTGAATCCTGTACTTATTAATTCCTTTAATAGTAATCTACGCAAAAATAAGTATGGAGATCTTAGATATAATTTTGAGACATTAATTAATTTCATGGGAAAGAGTAAAATAAAATAAGAACTGCAAGGGCATATATTCACAAACAATCAATATAGGAAGGATGCTAAACCTTTAATAAAAATAATTCAGGAATAACAGTAGCTCAGCCTTAACAACATACGATCTCATATCACGGATATTGAAAAATATAATTATTGTGTTATGTATCAAATGTTAAATTTATCTTATTTATTTATTTCGAAATCAAACGAATTAAAATCACATGAAAAATAGGGAAGCTATATTTTGAATTACACGTAGTTTTAGCACTTGAACCAAGATTTCATACAATGTGTACTCGCACTAAAAATGTTATTTATGCTTAGTCGATGATAGTGTGAATTTATTTGCTATGTCATTTCAACAGTTGGGATTTGATAATTCACGCAGTATATAGAAATTGAGGAAGAAATAATACATGGAGTACAATTTTAAAATGTATTCAACAGTCGTTAAGGTTTATTTTCTTTAGCAGACTTTGAAATAAATCTAATAGACCGTTTAGTGATTCTGCAAAATTTTAACACCCAATACGATCGGTATCTCACGTTAGCGTTTCATTCTACGGGCGTGGTTACACTGGTTCAGATGACATGACATTTCTGTTCGTATCGCTCTTTATAAGGTTTTATTTCTGATGCAAATTGTATAAAGTAACGCTTAATTTTATATGGTCACGACCTTGGGGATACGGTCTTGTTCAATTTAATATATGTCGCTGCTTAAAATGAACAATACGTAAAAATGACAACCGATTAATTGACCCATTTGGTATATTTTACGAAGAAGTACTTAAAATATCGAAGCAGAATTTGCGAGCGCACATGACTGTCAGTATAGTTTTAATTAAATTAAATGCTATAATATCTTGCCTAGATCACCTAACAAATATTATAAGAGATTACAAGTACTCAAAAACTTGTTGAACCCTACTAATTTTTTTTTCTTCAAATTAATGAAATGAAATTTGCAATTCATTATAATAAGATGTAAATCGTAAATTCAATGTTTTAAAAGCAATCTCATATTCAAAACAAACATATTATAATGACATTCTGAAATTTAAATTAATATTTAGAATTAACAGTCACTTTAATTAATTTTCAAGTTACGATCTGAAAGCTTTGAATTAAAATAATAATAATAATAATAATAATAATAATAAATTTATTTTATACAACAACAGTTTTATACATTTACATTTTAGGGTATGCGGTACAATATTTATATTACAAAGTATTCTTATATTATTACAATTAATTATACACAATATGTCGTTATAGAATGTTGCAAACTATATAGAACGCAAACTATCATAACGTTGTTAATAATTGTTTAATTATACATGATGACCACTGCCACCTAAACTAGGTAATCCCGTGTCTCAGGTGGCAGTACAGATTATGTCTCTATTTGTGAAAGCATTATACAACCGCAGTGAATATATGGTTTTAAAATACAATATGTAACATTAAATGCACGTTGACATTTGCATTAGAATATACTACATTTAAAAATTAATAATTAAACTATGTTGAGGGTTGGGTTTTGGTAGCTAATTACTTATTCTAAGAAGTGGCCTTAACCTTATTAGATTTAATGACACTTGTACGAGGATTAAGTGTTGTCAGTTTTCTACTCTTTATACATCTGCCAGTAATATTCTTTCTGTTTCGTCATAATTTAGGTTTTGAAGCCAAGACGTAATTTTCATTTTGCATTTGTGCTTGTTTAAATGTGAAATATTTAACAATCTGTCGACTTTATTAATTAATCTATAACTCAGTATATAATATTGCTTTTCAGCGGAAGTTGTTCGGTGTAATGGCATTAAAGATACAGTTTTATGTCGGTGATTCACATCGTTATCAGAGAATATTATTATTGTTGAATGCTTCCGGAGGGTAGCTTTAAGAATGAAAAGCTGTCTAACCGACAGGACTTGACACTCTGAATATAGTTCGTTGGTTGGATAAAGTCTCGGTCTAGATGACATGACCTTCAGGACAGCTCTTTGGGCTCTTTCTAGAGCGATAAAAACAGACTTTGAAGCACCACCCCAAACTGGAATACAGTATGATAGCATTGACTGACATAACGAAAAGTAAACCAGCTTGAGAGTTTGATAATCAACGGAATCTCTTAATTTTTTAAATATGTATATTAATTTTCGCGTTCGATTGACCAGAGCAACTATTTGGGATTCCCATCTTAGGGATTCATCGATGTGAACCCCTAAATATTTTATTACGTTTGTCCTTTCCAAAGCTGGACAGTTACATATGGATTCAAATGAACATGTATGACATTTAATACATAAAGAATTATCAGGAGGACGCGTTAAGGTACTAAAGTTGAAGGCTATATATTTAGTTTTACTAACATTTAGCGTCAATGAGTTATCTGAAAGCCATTTCATTACAAGTTTAAGGACAGACTCCGCATGAAACGACACTTCGGACCAAGAGGATCCATAGACTAGCAGAGCAGTGTCATCGGCAAACATGAATATATGAGAATCACGAACATTTAATTGACACAAATCATTAATGTAGATTAAAAAAAGTATAGGGCCCAGGACACTGCCCTGAGGAACTCCAAACGAGATGTACTCTTCAGAGCTACTGTACTTATCAATAACAACCCTTTGAGTACGATCTACAAGATAGTCCCGGAAAATACTGAGGGTATTTCCTCGAACACCTATCCTTTCCATCTTATATAACAGAGTAGGGATGTGAACAGAATCAAAAGCTTTTGAAATATCTAAGAATATACCTAAGCACTTATATTTCTCATCTAATTTTTTAGTGACCACATCTACAAGCCCAATAACTGCATCTTCTGTACATTTCGAAGTTCTAAAGCCAAACTGGTAATCAGATATAATGTTATATTTAGTAAGAAATTTGACTAAGGCATTACATAGAATTTTTCCTAGAATTTTAGATAAAGCCGGCAAAATAGAGATTGGCCTGTAATTGTTAACTACATCTCTGTCTCCACTCTTATGAACAGGGTGAACGAGTGCCCTCTTAAATACCTTCGGGAAAACACCAGTGTTTAAAGACAGGTTACATATATGAGTAATTAACGGACACAGGACATCACACGCAACTTTAAGTACATATGTCGATATTGAGTCATAGCCGACTGCGCAATGGTTGCGAAGTCCAGATATAATTCTGGCAACCTCATGTACATCCGTCTCTAGAATGCCCAACGAGTTGGGTTGACTAGCGGAAACGGTTGGTGCTTTAGGTACCTTATTATGATAATTAGATGAATTTAATTTATCAAATGAAGATTTCCCAGTATGGACAAAAAATTGATTAATAGAATTTATGGAAGTTATGGGATCGTTACCTTTTTGAAGAAGCTCAAGAGGAGGAGATCGATTATGTGTAATGTTAGTGACTGTTTTTATAACCTTCCAGGTAGCTTTAGGATTATGGCTGGCCTTGGCAAATTCCGTTCTCTCATATTCGATCTTTAACTTTCTCAAAAGCAAATTACAAAAATTGCGATAACGTAGATATGATATTTTACTTATAATATTATCAGGAAATTTTCTTGTTTCTAAATGTAATCTGTCTCGATTCCTAATACATCGCAGCAGCCCAGGAGTAATCCACGGTTTAATTATTCTATTTCTGTGCGCAACCTTCTTCATGGTAGTATGCATGGATATAGTTGAAGACAAATTTGAAACTAAGTAATCAGCAGCTAAGTTTGCATCACTACATGAGAAGATGTAAGAGAAATCGAAGTTTTTTATGTCACTTAAAATATTTGAATAATTAGTGCAAATAAAATTGGAAGAAGGATTATACATAATACCGTGAATATTCAGGAAAAGGATAACGGGTAGGTGGTCCGTAATGAATGTGTCTATAATCAGAGTACTAGATTGTTTGTTCGATTTTAAAATAACATGGTCCAGACAACTATCCTCTCTAATACAAAAACGATAAACTAAATATAAATCAATCTGCAATCAAAAATGTTTACGTACGACGAAATGTCCGAGCAGAGTATTAACAAATAAAATACATTTATTTAGAAAAAAAATATCGTTTCATCCATCAAAGTAAACAAGTGGAATTTAATTGCAAGCTCTCTTTTCATTGTCATCGAATCAAACGACTGTTGATTTTCTAGAAACGTTTTCAATTGAAAATATTCACATTTATCTGATATATCTAGTGTTTGTTGGGATAGATTAATTATTCTTATTTGGATATAATAAACGATGCTAGGAGTACGTAAACATAAATCCATTAATGTATGTAAATAGATTTACAGATGTAAATAAATGGTGTTTTAGTAAAATCTTCATTATATCAATAAGTCATTCTAAATAGACAAATATATTTTCTTCTTTTATATTATTTGTATATTTCTGAAAACTACATTTTATAGAAAGAGAAAAATAAGGCCGATATGTTCGTCACAAAATTCCTAATATTTAATGGAATACACGATAATATGAGGAAGAGGATTTTTGAAATGAAAACTTCTTCAACCCTTGATATCATTTGCAACTCAATAAAATGAAAAAGCGGCATTAAAAAGAGACAAACATATACATCTAAAGGATTTAAAGTGAAAGAGAATGAGATACAATATATTATACAGTGTTTCTTATATTTACGGTCTCCTCAGCGTTAGTATGTATGTGTAAGCCATAGAATCGAGATGATTCGATTTTCACACATGACTTTCTTATTGTAATGAAAAAAATTATGTGTTCTGTGGTCAGCTATAGCCAGTTTTAAGCTATATGGTGGTGTTTGAAATATTGTACTGCCTTGACATTTCATAACTGTCATTTTCATTCGGTTCAGTACTTTTTAAAGTTTTAGCGCACACTTATGTCGACGAATTATTTCATAAAATATATTTATTTTATACATTAACATAATCTTTAAAAATTAAACTCTTATTGATAGAAGACGTAAAGATTTTAATTTCTCAATACGTTTGAAAAAAGTAGTTGCACTATGTATTTTTTCAAAACAAAATACGCGTATCCCAAAGGAAAATATTATGCTATTTGTTATTATACTTCTTACAACTTTTATACTGTCTCCGGCTATTTGTGGACACTGAATAATCCAACTTTAAAACAATTGCTAACACTGTATGTGACACTTTGACATAACAAAAAATACAACAATTTATTAAGGAATATAGCCAAAAAATCTTACGTAACTATATATATAACAAGTAATTAGAAGGTTTTTGAATAATAAAACAATGATCTATTAAAATTTTATCAGTAGTAAAAAACTTTAGGGAAGGTAGGAAGACGTGGATAAATTTTTAATCTCACACACTTTGACCCCAACTTAAGTTAATATCTCAAGGCTTAGTAGAATAAAAGTGTCACGTAGGGAATAGGTGCGATTTTCTCAAATGAGCTTCTCAATATTCAAGAGGCAGACGCCTTACCGTAACAACAGAGCAAATTCGAAAGACTGAGTATCGGGAACGGCCGGCCCTTAATGTAATTATCATAATGGCGACCAATAAAAGAGAGGTTCCGAATTCGTGACACAGCTTTAAAAAGTACCATCAAAAGTGCCCGAGGCGGAAAACGTCCCATCTTATTTAGCGCCCTTCGAAAAAAGGGGACTTCGGTTAGGGCCTTAACTAATTACATTACGTACAGTGAAGAAGCTTCAGATAAAAAAGGATCGAATCAGATTTGCATGGAATATCAATCTTTACTATTAACCTAATAAAGATGAGCGTTTAGATAAAACATCTATCTGAATAAATTAAACCAGTACAATTTTTCAAATAACAAAAGCAATTATAATTCAGAAGCTGAATAGAGTATGATAGTGATAATTGACGACCAATGAAGAAAGAGAACTTGATAAGATTAGAGATTTTAGTTTACAATAAAAATTGCTTCAAAAACACTGGTTATGAAGGATGAGTACTACATTACATTCTTTAGTTCGTATACTAGCGATATTAATAAATTATAGGTAATATAAATAAATAAATAAATTATAGATAAATAAGATATTGTAGAGACTGCTGGTACATACTAAAAATTAAAATAACCTAAGACTAAACTATAACCAAATGTTGTAATCTTTTACAGTATGATAAAAACGTAACACCATCGTATCTATACAATGAAAAGATTTCCCCAAAATAAATTACCGACAATATATAAAGAAGAGTAGAATCATTCAATAAAACTATTTTTTTAAATCTAAACTACCTGTTCGTCTGTTTAAAAATGCTATTCTCCAAAATTATTAATTACATTACCGTAGGATTTTCACAAATAACTTCAGCTTAACTTGGGACGACATGTAAATTATATTTAGTTAAAATTGGCTCTCGGAAAATAGATATCTTAATTTAAAATCTATTTAATATAGTAATGATCATAGAAAAGCCAAAACATGGCGCTTCATTCGCTTATGTTTGGACGCAGTGCGTTGCGCATGTGAACCTTAGCGACAATAGCTTTATGCCAGACCAACTCTGTATGGCTGTTCCCGTATCAGTAAAGGAAATAATATATTTGTTCATACATATTCAAGTATAAAACACATTTTTGGGACACTCATATTAAATTATTATTGAGAAATATCGCGCCTGATATTTTTGATTATGCAGTATATTAATTTGTATTTTAAAAAAATTACATATTTATTACATATACGACTTGATTAGGTTCTTGTTCACGATGAAATTTTTGTAATTGTTTGAAACTAGTTAAAATATAACGTATTAAATTAATTTAAGTGCACTATTATCAAAAGAACAGAAGACAATAAAGTTCAATGAATATAAAATGTAATTTTACAGAACAAACTTTAATGCATTTTGATAGAGGTATTTACATATTAATATAATATGATTTTGTTGCTGGTGTTTTATCAGAAACCTAGTACTTTACCAGTGATGCTTGTTCAAACAAACAGACAGGTAGACAGACAGACAAAGTACAGACACGTCAGATTTACATTCTTATTATATGTATAGATGTGAGTAATAAAATTAAGTACCATCCATACACTTTTCTTTGATATTCCATTGAAACAGTACTATCTTTTCACGCATGGATGATGCCTATACCGAATCACCCCAGTGTTATATTACACAATACGGGCAATTCCATTCAAATCTATATCTGAGATCCGATCAGGCGTGAAGTCTTTTATACTTGGAGTCACGTGTCGACCAACGTCCAGGAAACCGACAGCGAATGTGTTTGAGCGAGTCTAATGCACTCAAAACCGTGCGACATTTAATACGGGGGGCTGTTAAGTAACACTTTGTAACACAACGATTCTGGTACATTTGGAGTAATTCTTTTTATTACTCAAATTATAAAAAGAATTGTTAGGTAATTTTATTTCTTTTTTTTCACGATTTAGCATTTAAATTTAGTTATCTACGCAAATATCTGTATTTCTTCGGCAAGCTTTATAGTCTTCAACGTGTTCTGCGGTGTTAATATATTCAAGGTATGGATAGATTGTGTGAAAAATGATATGTGTATAAAATATACTATATATAAATACTGAGATGACGTCTGACAGGGGAGAATGGAAAAGAAAAACATTTTGTGCCGATCTTATTTAGGTGGGATAAGGGTAAGAAGATAATGATGATGTGGGAGTTATATAATATAGAACATTTTCGTATGGCTTTTGTGAATAAACAATAAGTAGGAATAAAAGCAATTGCCGCACTAATACTTAACATGTCAAGCAACCTTTTATTAATCCTTACTAATATTATAAATGCTAATGTGATTTTCTTTTGTTTGTTACGCTTTCATGTCGTAACCACCCAACCGATCATCACGAAATTTTACATACACGTTCTCAGGGGTACAGAAAAGCATATAAGGTCCCTTTACTCCAGTAAAGATGTATTGTTTTTGAAGGATAAATCAAAAATACATTAACGCGAATGAAGCCGTGAGAATAAGCTAATATAATTATAAATAAATTTGAGATTTTACAGTCCAGTCTTTTTTCTGAATTAATAATTATCCTTGTTTATTTACCCGTATTCGTTTATTATTCGTTTTTACTTGTATAATTTTCCACTTAAAATAAACAATACCAGCCAGATTGAATGAAACATTAACATAAAATGCAGTATAAAGCGATATTACCGGCAAATTATTTTATTTTAAATATTAAATTTAATAATACTACATAAAAAAAAACAACGGCGTGGAAATACAAATAAGACGCGATTTGTCGCATAACACAAAACTCGCCTTTAAATTCAGGGCACTGTAGTGTTAGAAGAATGAGGGTGAGAATCGAAACAAAGCAAGAATAAAACAAATTTTATAGATATATTATTTGCGGAAAAATCAATGGTGGAATGCTTCCGTAGTGGCGACAGGAAGACTGATCTATTATTAGTGTTCATAAAGGAAGGTCGCTTTCCTCGTGCACCGTTTCCTTATAATACGAATGATGGCTTTATAAAAGCTGTTATTTAGTCGTCAGTTAAATAAACTCCCTCAATTTTTTTTGTTGGACGTTAAAATGAGTATTCACGCTATTTAATTATAGCGTTCAGAGTTTTAATATGCCTCGTGATCGGCGAAAGGGGAGAAAGAATTGTTTTGAATGAAAGAAAAAATAAACATTTATTATAAGCGTATAATCAGAATTTTATAGACAGGGCAAAAGATTCTAGTCGTAGATTGTTATAGAAAAATAATATTTTACATTCCCGTTTTCTTTACATGAATACCACAAATAGATACAGTTTGCGAGTATTGGATTTAATCCTTAAATGCATAATTTTTGTTTTAAATTTTTAAACTAATATAAAAAAATAACAACAGAAAAAATATAGCTTACCCGCTTACATGCTTTCAGGTTTTTGAACAAATTTAAGTGTAAGCGGAATGTAGACAATTGGCGACAATATGCATTTCAGGGTTAAGTGGTAATCTTTAGGTATACTGATCCGATTCTGAAAGTTATTTTATGTATAGATATGTACATTATCGTTGCTGGTATTACATTTGGTGTATGGTGGTTGCGAATGTCGTATGCCACCACCTAGAAACTTACACATTTTGCAAGTAACTTGGTTTTGTCTTTTTTATTTCAAACTAAAATATATTTCAAAAAGTAACAAGTGCTCATTTCGGCTATATTTATTTTTAATGTTTGGTAACTCAGAACATCATCATCTGCAAACCGATTCGAAAAGAGTATGTAACCAAGGGATTCCATTTTAATTCTTTTAACATTGGATCTTATATTACGAAAATATAATCCAATAGGAAATATATAGCGCCTTAGATATTGGTAGGTTTATGACAATCCTGCACGAGGTAGTATCAATCATTGACTTATCAATGGTCAAGGACGATCTGATACATTTTGAGAGAAGATTTTTTGAGGTAGGTTTTACACATACCTAGGCCTCCCTCGGTAGTTGCCCAAGCCGAGGTCTCATCCTCCGGACTGGAGCCCTCGAACACGTGGCATACGCGAACATAGTGACAGTGAAAAAATATTTTTAAGCACTAGATCTTACAACATTACGGCAATCACCCCATACACGTGCACAAGCACACACACGTAGGTACATATAGAGGCTGATTTTTTTTCCTTTTTTTTACCCTTTTTAGAACTGTAATAGTTCAGAATAACACAGTAGTCAGATACAAAATACATGTACGGGATCCTGAAACATACATGCTTGGTACACATGTTTATTTCACGAAGTCATATTTGTATGACATGAATAGTTTATCTTAGTTTTGCTTGGCTAGTTCCATTCGGGATATTCGGCGACAGCTCAAGCCGAGCCGTGCCGTGCGCCCTTGTGCTAGTCGTCTATATAAAATCGGGTAAGTGCCTTAAGCGCTTCCCTGAGGAGTCTCGTTCGAGCAGCGGCCGGGTGCGCACGTGCCCGCTCGCAGCTCTGACGGTCCGTTCATTCGGCAACTCGCGCGCAGTTGTCGGATATTTTCGTGTGTGTCCGGAAGTTTAGTGTGTTCGAGCGGCTACTGTCGATCGTACGCTCTTTTCAGAGCGACGGTGTACCTCATTAGTGCACCATTTAAACCGCACTTTTCGGTGCGAAGCCGTGCACACTGTTTGCAGTGCGTCGAGTCGCCGTGCTACGCGTCGTGCCTCGTGCTGCGCTTCGAGAGTCGTGCAGTGCGTCGTGTGCCGTGCAGAGCGTCGTTCTTCGCGCCGCGCCGTGTGCAGTTTTGAAGAGAAGATTCGCGTTCGCGTCGCGTCGCGTTTTCCCTTTGGCCCGGACACGGATTGTCCGTTAGATTCGAATTAGGCGCACCCCCCTGCCCCTCAGGCAGGGAGGTTAGTCATATCTACCCCCGCGACCCCGCGTGCCCATCCGGCCCTTCCGGCCGTTGATGATACCGTCCACCTCGAAGAACTGTTACGCTTCCACATGTTCGTCGAAAAGGAAGACCCGCAACTCGTCACGGAATACAACAGACTCCGGAAAGTCTACGCGCGCAACCCTCCCGGTAAGATACCGCGTTGTTTCTCCGCGAACCCTTTCGCGAATCTCCCGGACGACCCGTTCACGAGGCTCTCGGAATTCGATTCCGATGACGACTCGGACATGGACTACGATACAGTCCCCGCGACCGCGCCCGCGACGGAAACCACGGCCGCGACCGTGCCTGCGCCCGCGACCGTGCCTGCGCCCGCGACCACGCCCGCCGATGACGACGGTTTCACAACCGTCACGCGCCGCGGTAAACGCCCACGCGCCGCGATTCAGACCGATAGCGACTCTGCTGCGGGACGTCCGACCCCAAAGCAGCCCAATATAGGTGGCGCTCGGGTGCCCCGAGCCTCTCCCACGCCCTCTGCCGCGAATTCGGCTCAAGCCTCGGCTGCGGAACCCGCGGTCGCGGCTAAGAAGCCACGCCTACCGCCTCCCGTCACCTTCCGTGACAAAGCTCGATGGGTAGAGATTTCTGAAGACCTTAAGTCGAAGGAAATCGTCTACAAGTCTGCCGTCAACACTGTTGCCGGCATCTCTATTCGTGTTTCGACCCCCGATGAGCATCGCAAGCTCACCAGATACTTCAGGGAGCGTCAGCTCCCTTTCTTCACCCACGCGCTCCAGGAAGAGCGCCGCCTCCGTGTCGTCATTCGGGGAGTTCCCTCTGAGCTCACCGAATACGACATCTGCGATTGCCTGAACGGTCAGGACTTCCCAGTCCGGAGCGTGCAGCGCATGCGCCACCCCCGTACGAAGGCCCCCTTCAACTTGGTGTTGGTCACTCTGGACCGCACCTTGGAAGGCAAGGCTATTTTCAGCCTCAACTCAGTTTGCGGCCTGTCCCCTGTCTACGTCGAGCTTCCTCGCAAGTCCCAGGTACCCTCGCAGTGTCACAACTGCCAGGTGTACGGTCATTCCGCCCGACACTGCCACCTGCGTCCCAGGTGTGTCAAGTGTCTCGGGGATCATTCCACTAAGGAGTGCCCCCGCACTCCCGAATCCGTCGAGCCTCCGAGCTGCGTCCTCTGCGGGCAAACGGGTCATACCGCGAACTATCGCGGGTGTTCCCGTGCGCCTCGCTCGACCTATCACCGTCGCGGCGGTCGTGCGACCCGGTCCAGGGCGCACGGCCCGCCGACTCGGACGAATCGGCCTCCGCCTCCGCCCATACAAAGCCAGAAGGCTTTCCCCGATCTGCCGGGCACCTCCAGTGCGCCGGCAGCATCCGCTTCTGCGCCGAGCGCGCTCTCCTGGCGCGTAAGGCCTTCCCCGCCAGCTCCCTCGGCTCCTAAAGCCAAGCCCCAGCCCCCAAAGGCTCTGTCCACTCCTGCGCCACCTATCGCGGTTTCAGCATCGACCTCCGGTATAGACTGGATAGCTCGCTTACTCTTGTTACACGATGTACAAGAGATAATCGCCTTTAACGCGTTAGTTAATAGTACGTCTGAGCTCGGGCTCTTAAACGCTATCTCCGCTTTCCCGGCCGTCGCGACCACGGTACAGCAATTAACCCGCGCCGCGCATAAATAAATTCGCGTAAATCAAAATATCAGATCGAACCCGCGTGTTCATACATAATAGACCGATACATTGGATTTGTTACGTAATTATTTAGTTAAATCGGCACCGTGCCGTTGTACTTTATTTTTTAGCTCGATTCCCTCTCAAAAGATGCGTGTTTGCGCCCACGCCCGCGACTCTCTCTGCTCACGCCTCCGTGAGCGGGGGGTGAAGATTCGATCCCGCACACTCGTCGCGATTTTTCTTGTAACTGCTCGAGCCTAGGTAGTCCCTCGGTGTGGAGCCCTCGAGTATGTTACTCGCGCGAATACAGTGATTTACACATGTTCTACACTTACACGATCACCCCACATTCTTGCACATCTAGGCACTCAGTGGTGGGCTGTTTTTTTGCCCTTTTCGGACTGAAATAGGTCACGTAACACAGTAGTCAGATACCAAATACACATATACATTCGTGAAACATGCATGGTCACACATGCATTTTTCACGAATTCATATATGAGTATTGTATGGATAGATAGCTTAGCTAGCTTAGTTAGTTCGGGAATCCGGCGACAGCTCAAGCCGAGGTGCACCGAGTGCCCTTGAGATGTTTCGCCTAAAAACAACCGGGTGAGTGCCCTAAGCGCTCCCCTTAGTAGTCCGGTGGAACTGTGAAGGCCTAATAAGCCGGCAGTGTAGGTCAGTTCGAAAAAAAAAAAAAAAAAATAAGCGCTTCCCTTAATAGTCCGGTGAAACTGTAGAGGCCTTGCCAGGCTAACAGTGTAGTCGGTTCGAAAAAAAAGGTAGGTAGTTTATTTTGTTTATAATCAAAATAATATTTAAAAAACTTACATAAGAATAAACCGCGACATCAAATTCTATAAACCACGTAGCGTCGAGTTCGTGACAAGCAGAACAATCCGACCTTTAAAATAGGGGAAAGGGAGATCACAGCCCCTTTATAATATTATTGACGTGTCGTAAACTAAATTGGTACCTTGAGGGAGAGAGAGTGTTGTTTTATTTGACATATTAGGTATATTCCTTTCGATTTTCTACGATTTATTCGAGGAAACAGGATCACAGAGCGACACAAGCTTTTTATTATATATTTTCTTAGAATGTGAAACGAGACTATTTCTATGAATATTGTGTTTTGATGTGTATTATTCAATATGTAAATTATGGTAATATTTCTTTCAAGAATGTCTCTTGCTACGTTTTATTCAATATGCAAATTATGACTTTCTCTGTATAACACTGTTTCTTAACAACACGTTTTTAAAATGTAGTTGTATATATTTGTATTATTTTGATACTTTCATTTGTTTTGTATTTTATTGCAGTTCAAATGTTATTAAAAAAAAGTTAAATTTAAGAACAATAACAGTCACCGAAAAAAGCGTTTCCCTTGATGAATACGAACATTATTCTGGACTACAAAAATCATAGTGGTTAAAATTTTCTATTTATTTTAGTTTTGATAAATATCAAAAATTCAAGTATACCCTTTTAATTTAATTTCCTATGTAACTTTTATAAATCGTAGTCGCTTTGAGTCAGACAAATTCTAATTGTAACAGAATAACATACATTTATTTAGATTAGGTTTTATTTTTAATCATTGGCTTCAACAATATTATATACATTCAATTAAGTCTAAAGAATAACATATTTTGAAACAGGTGGTAGAGCTACGCTGAAGCTATTACTGGTTTCAGCATGAATGGGTCGGCTCGCCCGGGGTAGTACCACCCTCTCACAGAAAACCGACGTGAAGTAACAGTGGTTGCACTGTTGCGTTTCGTTCGGTCAGTGAGAGTGCCGGAGGCCCACATATTTAAAAGACCGGCAACGCACTTGCGACTCCCCTGGTGTTGCTAGTGTCTATGGACAGCGGTGATCACTTACCATCAGGTGACCCACCGGTTCGTTTGCCACCTATAATATAAAAAAAAACAGATATCTGCGCGACTTTACTCATTTCACAATGTCAGCTAATCACAGTTGACATTAAAATATTTTAAATATACAGGTACTTAAGTTGTACTCCACTTCACTGTTTAGTATTTCCCTATATCCAAATACAAAAGAAATAACTCTGTCAATAGAACCCCACACTGGATATTTGATAATGACCACAGATAACTTTGAATACACCCACATGTCGTGTGCACTGGTAATTTTGTACATTATCACAGTTAAAGATAAATGTTTTGATTAGTGTTTTGTTGTTATAAATATTGCGTTATATGGTCTGAATTAAACTGTCTTACCTATATTTTAGTAGAAAGAGCAAATAAGGTGATTTTTTTTGTTGATTTCTTTTAGTAAAGTAGGGTTGTTTAATTAATTATCTTTATAATAATTATATTTGCAAAGTTACAGCCAGTTTAATTTTGATTTTATGTATATGAATAAAATTTGTAATAGATCAAAGGAATTCAATATATATATATGTTGTGAAATATTAATAAATTTAACACAAATGGTATTTTTTAGTTTAGTATGTTTAAATTTCATTATTTCATTTCAAATTTCATTAGTACAATTTCTGTACCTATTATAAGTTCGACAACAAACATGAGTTTTCGGGGTACGATGTTCCACTCTGAATAATGTCTAGGACAACATACTCTAAAAATCAAAACGTAACACACGGTAGTTATAATCTACAACTAATCAGTAATTTATATTTGGTACGAGCGAACTTTTTTTTATTCTTTTTTTAAGTTTAGAGAAAAGTTGATGGGTGTATTTAATAGAACGTCAGTAACTTCGTAGTCAGTAGAATACCGTTTTAATGTCAAATGGGCTATATAGCCATTTATATTTTCCTGGTATAAGAAAATATAGTTTATTTATTTCACACTAAATAATTTATTAAACTCTTATAATAAAATAAAAAATAAAAACATTATTACTGCTTGTCCCCTTGGACAAAGTGAAATTGCAGTTTTCCAGAAATTAAAATAATTTCATTCGACTATAATTAACAACATAATGAAAGTATACGATATCAAATCAAATTTCCGAATTAGATGGCTTCAATATTCTCCAGAAGTATTCAATTTATGTTTGAGTATTCTATGTAGGAATTTTTAAATAGAACATGTCAATGCCAGTACTTTGATCACTCAAACCAACGCACGTCATTGCCTCGCCCCATCCTAACATTTAAGACCCCATTACGAAATAAATGTATGCAATTTATTACATTTACCAATTTACATACACTTTGCGAAGACGCGACATGTTTTTGGAGTTAAACGTCATTAGAGCGCTGAAAGGAATGCACGAGGGGAAGTAATGAAAAACAGGGATGCGACGAGTTTTTAAGTCTGGAAAAATACGTCATCGTTGTAATGTTTTGATTCGATGTGAATTAATTAAACGATTTTATTATTTACTACCAGGCCCGGTGGACGTTGTCATGCCTTAATAATAAAAAAATATATACTTATATATACTTAAGGCGGCTTGACTTTTTCTAATTCTTTTATCAACTATCATTACATTTCAACCGATTTACAACAAAACCTTGATAAATTATATAGCTAAACCTTCCCCGTGAACTACTCTATCTATTGGAGAAGACCACGTTACAATCCGTTGAGTAGTGTTTGAGTTTATCGCGAACATCCAGACAGGCAGACAGACGCAGCGGATGACTTTGTTTTATAATATGTATTGATGATGGATTTATTATTACTAGCTTATTTCTGCGGTTTCGCTTGCGTTATGTGGAGTTGATCTATCCCTTGGAAACAGTATTGTTTCTGGGCGAATGTCCTATTCTGTACCCCTGAAAGGGTTTGTACAAAATTTCGTGATGATCAGATGAGTAATTAGAAACGATGATGACACAGTGCTTAACGTGTTTGGATATCGTGTCTATTGACGTAGGTTTGAATCTATTGATCGAATATGTATCTGTAACTTCATCACGATCACCTAACAAGTACTGTCGCTAAAAAAGAAGAGAACTTCAAGACTCTCAAAGGTATTATTATCATTTTTATATTTTATTAATTAAGAAAAAATACAAAGGTATATCTTGATAATTGAATATAATAATAATTATTTTCCACAGCAAAGTTCAGTCAACTTATATTAAATTCTTCCTAATTACAAAACCTTCAAAATTAAAGAATCGTGAGGGCAAAGATTCTTAATTAGTGTATATTATTAGCATAAATATTAGGATCGTCCTGCGGAGACTTCGTTTATAAAGCAAAAAGAAATGTACATTATCTTTAAAATGAAATTATTTAATTAAAACTTTTTCCTTGAACTAACCTCTGTAATTAAATTTTCAACTAAATGTAATAATTCTTTTATAACGAAGAAGACTATTCTATCGTGATGTTTTTTTTATTTTTTTATACTTTATAGATTTAAGCGTTTCGTTACAATCTCATAGTTATCTTCTTACCCTTATTAGCACCTAAGTATGGTCGGCACAACATGTTTGTCATGTGATATATGATTTAGCTTATTTTTTACGATCAGCCGCCTGCCTCTCATCAACCCTCCTTGGGTTTATTTTTAGTACCACTATAACTTCAACTTACTACGTTTATATGGATGCCAAACGTGGATATATGACTCATTGATAATAGGTGGTAAAGATTCAAATGACGCGCTTACGTACGGTATATCTGTGTTTCGCACCTTCGCCGGCTCTGGTTCTAAGTCTGTACTAGCCACGAGGATTTCTTCCTGCAAGTCTAATTTAAGAGGTTCACCAGCATTTTTTTCTTTTTCGGCATTATTATTTCAAAACATATATATTATTATAAAGCTAAATATGAGTTGTTCTTCAATTATACATTAATTTGTAAATTGTACAAAATATACGATGTGGTCAAAAAAGATAAATACGCGAAAACTTTATTTGTATTGGATCTAAGGTGCAACTGCCAGAACAAGCCCATAGCGGCTTGGCGACACATTTCCAACTTAAGTGTAGTATCTAATCAGGTAGGCTTAGAAAAAGCCATACAACAATGTATCGTAATTCGTCATCAAGTATTCAAGCCTATCTCGATCGACCCGTGTATCATTATCAAAATATAATAAAGAATCTTTATACGAATACACTACTGACGTTCATATCTCAGTTAATTAACAATATCGAAACGCCAACTTTTTGGTTGTCATGCACGTGGACGTCAATAATAATAAAAAAAGAAAAGAACAACTGAGTGCTAATGGAAGAATCCTGACGGACGTCAGTATTGTTTTTTTACCGGAACTCATCATCATCATCACCAAAAGACGTGGAAGTTCAGCGGCCAGTGTTATACAGTGGAAGATTTTGAGGTACGTGCGTTGTATCCTTACTGTTGTTGGCTGGCTCTGAACGGAAAGTGTTAATAGTTCTCGTAAGACTTTTTGGGTCTACCCAGGGTAGCAGAAAGCCACCATAGGCTGTTTCGGCGCTGCGTATGCTACAACCCGGTATTTGAAAACACTAACGACTGAGCTATTATCGCTTGGTACCTTATTGTATCTCAATGTTGGATAATTATGTTCACATAACGGATTGAGTGTGAACAAATATCATCTAAATATCCAGTATCACGTGTTATTTTGTCACGCTGTTGTAAAATACATAACGATTTCGTCTTTATATTTTTCCGATACATTCTTTATAAAATGTCATCCAATTGTCCATAGAATTTAACGAACCTAGGTTTGGTGGGAAGGATATTAAAGGCGAAATAATTATAAAAGAAACAGGGAACCGTAGAGACATATTAGATATTCTTCGGCGAGTTAGTCTATGAGTTTTCTGTATTTTCAGAATAAATAGTAAGTCATAAAGAGACATCGTTTTCCAAGTATCAAACCATCTCTTTGCCAAATTCGATTGCATTCTGTTTCAGGGTTTAGTTGCAAAGAGCAATAAAAAAAGACAACTTTACTTTAGGATTTCCAATATTAGCGTGGAAACAAAATATGTGGTGTATTGGTATATAATTTTTTTTGTGGAAAATACTAAAATGCAACGCTATGTTTGTTTGAATGCTTGTCCTTCAATCTGGTTGAACGGTTAGACAGCTTCTAATGAAATTTAGCAACGAAGTCATAATGGAATATATATTTTTTATTAATCCCTATTAAAATTGAATTATGGAAGCAAGCGAATAGATCAATGGTTTATGAATCACCAAATACACTAAAACAATAATATTAAAAGATCACAATTATGTTAATGTTAGCTAAAATGTAATTTTTAAATTCAACTACAGTAATTGCTTTGATGAAAGCAATGTACAACATTAAAAGACGTAATAAAATGGCATCCCCTTGAAAAGCGTAACAAACTTTTTAAATGGAATTTCTCTATTAGACGAACATTCGACAAATGGAGTCCTGCATTAAAGGACTTTCGTGGACTGCCCCGGGCAACGCGTGTCACAAAACGAGTCGAAAGGTTCCGTTAATGGGAATAAAAAAAATAATTCGATTTAACTGGAAGAATGTCGGCTCTCTGAGTTTTTGACTATTGCCTGAGGCTTTGAACTTGTTGTTATAAGCGCATTGAATTTTGATCATGTCCTTAATGCAATAATTAATATGTATTGTTTTCAAATACCTACATGGAGTATTTCCTTTAGATTGCAATTTTTATAAGTTAGAAGTAGCTTAATTTGATTTATATTGTACGCTTCTAATTGATAGATATTAGTTAGTTTTAAGGACATACTCGTACACATAATATGTATGATAAATGTAAATAGACAAAGGCGAAACAGTTAAGTACGTCTTTCTGTGTTGCTCAATTGATTTTCTTTTGTTATTTACTTTACTACATATTGACGAGCTTTAATGTTATCAATAAATTTGTTTGGAAAACGTTCGTTTTAGTCCTTATATTGAAATTTGAAAAAATATACCTTATGTTCGAACTTCGACCACTGGACGATGACTAGTTTCCAATAATTTTACAGAATATGTGAAAACAGGAATCCATGACTATATCAATACGTTTTCATTGAATTGTAATCATAGTAAGAATATTGCTAAATAAATGCAACAAATGAAAAGTTCCGAAGATCTAATTATTCTTTATAGTTCCTAGCAATAATTGTACATATACAAATAAGAAGCATTGAGGAAAAGCAAAAATGTACTACATTGCAAAACACTCAGACTTATTTAGTTGTGTTAATTAACGAATTATTCAATTAAGTAGTGCCAAAAATCAAAAAACTAAATTTTATTCTTAATCTTTAAAATTTCCATTTTTAAACTTCATACTTAAATATATATATAACACGTAGCCTATTCATACAAATAAAATGAATATAACCATGCCTTATATGTTAAAATCTATGAAACCGTCTAGGATACAGAGCTTCTTAAAGAAATAGACATAAAGACCAATCAGACACCATCACTTTCCTTTTACACCAATCGACAAAACATATTATTAAATTATACTGCCACGTTTCAACAGTTTAACTGAGCAACAATTTAATATATAAATAACAGTATTTGTTTTGGCAATACTCTTATCTTCCACTTGCATGACTCAGGTTTGAGGTCAGAGCGATCAGTCGTGCAACTTTTATCACCATAATCTACTACCAGTTCGCATAAGATGACCAATAATCTGATCGAGATAAACTTTGCCGAGATGTAATCTATAATACTACCAATTTAATGTCGGTTAAGTAAACTCCATCGTGGTTATTCTCCTTAAATGATGTAAAAGACAACGTATTTCAGCCATACCGTTAGTATACTTATAACCCGAGAACAACTAAATCGTAAATTTATTTTTGAAATCCTAGATGTACGCTCTCGTGAGGTTTTTATAAATGTTTCGTTAAGTTAGACATTACCATATAGTAGTTATGAAAACAATAATAAATGAAGCTGATAAAAAAGTTAGTATCTACGGGTTGTAGTGCGGTGAAACTATAGAGGCCTTGCCACGTCAACAGAGTAGTCAGTCAACAGTCAATTCGAAAAAAAAAGTTGGTATCTACGGGTTCTCCTTCAGCACTTTGTTCAAACCATTAAATATACTGTAAATAGCCACACATATTAATTAGAATAGAAGGAATGAAAGAAGCGGCAGTACGTACTATAAACCTAATATTTATATTTCACCCATAATGACCGCTTTTATGTTACAAAGTAAATTAATAATATAAAACAACACAAAAAGGGGAAACATTCATCCTTCACAAATGAAATCATTTCGTCCCCATAATTAAATACATATTGATTTACAGTATAAAATTTGGTCTTATAGTTAAAGAAATAAATATTCTGTATATAGAGTGTCACTGCAATAAATTTTAAATAATATTTTCTTGTTCTAGAATTAACATATTTTATAGGTCTTATTTGTATGTCAAATATCTACCATAATTCAAAATCTTATTACAAATATGAAAAATGCATAGCTTGAGTGCTATCAATAATAAATATATACTTCAATAGAAATGATGATTTCATTTTAACATAAAAAAGGCTGCACAGAAAACTACAACGTTCTTAATAAAATTAAATTACTTTCATTTTCTATGATATTTTATTACTTTTCATATTTTACTTATGAAATAAATGTAGGATACAATATTTTCCAAAAATATAATATTTATACTGAATTTATTAAGGGTCAAAATCCCGGTCCACCTCGCATACGTATGTAACCGTTACGTAGCCAGTACGTTTAAATTCCGAGAACAGAAGTGTCGCCATATATCACTCGAACATAATTTCTGGTCCCCTATAAAAAGTGAACTTTTCCGGATCCCTCAGAGTGCAGTGGGACTGTTTCTTATATCCAATCCTCGGGCAAGTATTGAACCTGATTGTTTTTATGGCCCGGTCGCGTGAACCCACCAGTCTTAGTTCAAATCTATAAGAAACACGTGTATCTAATGTTGGGGAGTATGGGACAGACAATACATATACTCGTATATACCGTGTGAAGTTTTAGTGAAAACCATACAACAGTAAAAATTTCTGCTTCTGATTTAAAATTCGTTTCATATTCAAGTATATTAGTGTGAATACTAATAATATTTATTATTATATACAGTCAATTAAAATCGAAAAATGTATTATATGCCGTATGTATGTATATATGTGTTAGATAGGTTATAATGCAATGGAATTTGGGGAAATAATCTTTAATTAATTTTGCAACAGTTCAAAAATATTTCTTATTTCTTTTTTTCACAACCTCACAAAATACAAAAGTCATTATTTGGAGTTTTTGGTGGGATCTTAGTCTGTCATGTAGTGGTTTTTATATTTTATTCATAATCTTGTGTTATTAGACTCTATATTTTGTAATATTGGTGGTGTTTTACGTAATATAGTTCGGTTATTATGCACAATTGAAGTGGATGGGAAATAATACCACGGAGCATGCATTCTGAGATGCCACCAAAACTCCATGGAAAGTTCTAACAAGGAAACCACCATCTTGTTAGAACATTATAATTATCACAAGACACTTACTTGAAACAAAACATTGACACAGGCAAGTGCTTCTGCGGTGCCAAAACAAGAAGAAGAAGAAGTCATTATTACCCTTTTTATTAATTTATAAAGATACTGGATATAAGTCATTTGAGCCATCCTTCAGTGTGTGAATCAATAGTTAAAACCGATAAGTATTTTTTTAAGTGAAATATGTTTATGATAAGTTTATCCATTCCCACACATATACATTTATATGTTTCATAATTATAGAACTAGCTTTTGTTCGTAGCTTCACTCGCATTAATGTAGATGTGATGTAACTCTCGGGAACACTACAATTTATCTGAACGAAAGGAACTTTATATCTTTTTCTGTACTCCTGAGAACTTGCATGCAAATTTTTATTACGATCGGTGGAGTAGTTAAGGCGTGTAAGCGTAACAAAACAACCAAACTCACATTCGAATTCATAATACTAGTTAAAATTAGCAATATGATCGAATATTTGATTATCAATATCATAAAATTTGAAACACTACATCGATTTACATTATCAATATTCTTCGATTTAGAGAAGCAGCACTTTATAAAATATCACATAGTTACTCGTTACAAAAAGGATTTAATAGAAATAGTTCTACAATTTTCAATCTTCGATGCGCTTTCAAACAATTTGCAAAATTGAACGACATTCAACCGTCATAGGTCGTCACCCTCGAGATATTGATGAAACCTGATACCACTCGAATATCAGACAGTAATATAAAACCGTGTCCTATCCAGAATAATCTCGACCACAATTCGTTGCTCGACCCCTCTCGTCTCACCCCAAATCAAAGTGTTCGCGTCACAACTCGACAATAAAAAAAAGGAATATTTATTCGTTATTTGTTGTCGGTTTGCATTAAAATAAAGCGACTATCTAGGCCTCAGCACCCTCTCTTTGTGTTATCTAAGATCAGGATTGCATAAAATACTCATTTCTCTTACCAATGTGACAGTCGCCGGCCTGGGGACTACGCATCTCATTTCGCAAGCCGCTTATTGTGATCTGTAATATTTATGTTACAGATTGGTATATCTTTACTTTTAGTTTTCTATTACTTTTCTGTCCAGTTACAATTACTATTTGACTGGTGATTGATATTGTCTGCAGGGAATAGAGTAAGTAGATATAATTTTCTTTTATTTCTAGAAATAAAAGTTAAGACGATATTGATATACCTTTGGGAAGAAAGTTGCGTTCTGTGGCCTTTTATAAGTATTCAAAGAATCACTATATCATATCCATATATTTAGTAATATTATAAAGTTCAATAGATTGTGGTTAATTGTTTATTTCAACGCGCTAATCCCTGGAAGTACCGATCAGATTTGAAAAAGTAATATTGCATTTTATAGCCAATTTAATAGAAAAGGTTTTAAGCTGTGTAGTATCCGACTATGACCTTTAGAGCGGAGCAATTAGCATACATAATGCCAGTTAGAAAGTTCACTAAGCAAGAACAAAGTAACAGTACGAGTGGGATGAGTAGTGCGGCGTGGAGTGTCGGGAGACGAAGGCATGTTAACCGTCCGATAATAACCGAACTGTGAATACTTATGTGACCATGACCATGGTACAATACGGCACCCTACGCATTTATATGGAACCTATTTATTTTAAGATAATTAGCTACGCTGACAGTAAAGTATAAATTAAAAACTAAGAGCGTATGAGATACCTTACACGTGTTATATCTTATGATATAAGTACATTTGTCGCAGGATGCTGTCGTTAAAACCTGCGCTATGAATCGGGAATTTTGATTTAAAAAGGATTCATATTTATTGAAATAATGTACTTTATTTTCGTTTTTAATATAACAACATTAACAATAACTTTAAAATTATTTAGAAAATTTAAAAATAGATTGTTGGCGAGATATAATACCATGTTCAATTTTCCATTTTATTTATGTAAAAAAACGATTTTTTGCACTCGAAAAGTGGTGCACTTGTTATAGCACTTTGAACGACACGTGCTGCACGCCTGCAGGCGTGTCTGTTCAATAATAATGCATGGATGGCGATAATGTAAGTTTTATTTGAATGGAGTTTCACGCCAGTGACAATGCTTCGTGCACACTATATTCTGTAGAAGACAATTGAATTATTTTATATGAAAAAGTTAAATAGAAGAGCGTAGATTACTTTTCTCGTACTTTATATGTTTTACCATTTAGCCACAAGCTCACCTGACCTTAAATGATAATGTAGTGTAAGATGGTGATATATATCTAGGTTTATAGAGGAGGAGTGATTCTCAAATGCAGTTGATGGTACATAGTTCATGTACGGTGGCACATTTTAAAGATAAAAATGGTAGCCAACGAGGTGGGTTTAGAAAAAGCTCTGCCGTCATCTTACAGTCTCTCATCATGATGTTTTACCTTCACCAAAAGGTTCGGCTCATTCGCACGGATTCGTATCTACGTCGATCGTCGCGATGTTCAAATACGCTAACCACGGAGTTATCATAGTCGTAATATTAAAACTCTTTTAAGAATAATAAAGGTGTTTAGATGGTCTTATATATTTTTTAAAGTTATTTTTTTTTATTGCTTAATTTGTAGTTTTATATACACTTGTTTTTTGAAATCACAAAGATCGCAAAACTTATGTATTACACCTAATCGCAGGGATAATCTTCTTCAAACAGATATCAAATTAATGAAATGAGTAGTATTTTTGATAACAGCACTGTGTTTTCATAATAAAGAGAACCTTTTTTCTTGTATTATTTACAGTTGAGGCAATTTTCCTTTTTTTTTCGGACCACTACTTTACTACGAATTTACATGTGTAATGTATATAAGTTAGTGGTTTTTTTATTTCTCTTGTATTTATAAAAAAAATTTTTTTTTTTATATTATAGGGGGCAAACGAACAGGTGGGTCACCTGGTGGTAAGTGAACACCACCGTCCATAGACACTAGCAACACCAGGAGAGTCGCAAGTGCGTTGCCGGCCTTTTAATATATGTGGGCCTCCGGCGCTCTCACTGACCGAACGAAACGCAACAGTGCAAGCACTGTTACTTCACGTCGGCTTTCTGTAAGAGGGTGGTACTACCCCGGGCGAGCCGATCCATTCATTCTGAAGCCAGTAATAGATTCAGCGTAGCTCTACCACCTACAATACTATTGTACTATTGTTACATATAATACTAACTGTGCCTACGGCTTTATATGGGTTTATTGTGATTAGTATATTTTGTGTTTAAATGCTTCAATTATATCACAATAGATATTGTATAAATATAGCTTAAGTTATTAGTGTTTGATGCGCTACAGCACCATCTATCTAGTGACGGGTTTTAAATAAAATAAAGAGCTTAAAAATGTCTATAAAAATTACTTACTTTCCCTGAGATTTAAACATCTACCAATATTTAAAAAAAAAAAGAAGTATGCTAAAATTGTTTGTTCGGGCAAGTCTTCGAAATAGCTGAACAGATTTTGTCGAGACTTTCACTGATCCATAAAGGGCTTTTCGGAGTATTATCTGGACTACATATTACGTTTATCTATAGTGACCAAGGTGTAATAATAACGTTAATGACAACATTGTTATTAGAATAATTAAGGTCCACTGTTAATTCTGACAAAACACATAATTCCCACAACACAACGAAACCGTCTTTATGAGAACGAAATTGCGGGCACCAGCTAGTTTAAAATACAATATTATAATAGAATTAAATTATTTGATCTATTTCAAATGTTTTTAAATGTCTTTAAATTAATATAGATAAATTATTTATGGGTTGATTTTCGTAACGAAAATAGACGAAAAAAATACTAACAAGTTTCCAATGAATTTATCATAACATATTTTAAGTTTAGATTATTTTTAAGGTAACAGAATGGAAATGATATATTATATACGAGAAAGATTATCTAAACAACCAAATCTTAGTTATCGACTATTGCATGAACGCAGTTCTCTAATAGCCTTATTTGACAATTAATAAAGTTATGCCTACAGTTCCAGTGCATTTAGGCCGAACTGTACACAGTAATGGCCCCAGTTTAGTCCGCATCGGGCAATTACTTATACCAATGGACCTATTAATAAGGAAAGCTGTCTAACTACGGACCGTGGTATGCGAATGTGATACTATAAGATCCAGATGATAAGTTATAGTGAAATGTTTAGCTTGCTACTAATTACTAGTAATTCGAATGATAATATATTTCAGCAACTGTTATCTTGCTTTCTCAATATTATCACTTCCATTCGTTGACATATTACTAAGGGTTTGACAGGTTTGTCGGTAATGTAATAGTAAATAATACTATTAAACGGAGAGGTCGCGGTATTGATTCTCACACGCTCTACTGAATCCTCTGTGACGACAGTGATTCTCATTTCTGTTTCTCAGCGTTAAATATCTGTGTTTTAGAAGTTTACTTATAATAGTACAAGGTATACTTAGCTCGAAATGAAATAGCTATGTGTGAAATTTAGTATGCATAAATTTATAAAACAAAGTTGCCTCCCCCGTTTGCCTGTGTATTTCCTTATTTCTTATAAACTGCGCATCGGATTTTGATAGATTTTTACTATCGTTTAGAACATTTTTAGCAAGATGTTTATATGTATAACACATATATAATAAATATAAATAAGTCAATGTATTTCAATTGTATCATAAGAAGAAGCATTATGGTGTTTATATTGGAAACGCTGCGAAAGTCTTGTGAGACACACAAAAATATTGTTTTTAACATGTATATTTATAAATCGCAAAAATGCCTACATATAAATTAATAATAATATGTAACTTCCCCTAATGATAACCAATAGTAAGCATTTTCATTATTAGAAGATATTACAAATTTAAAAATACGTGCTAATAAGCAACAATTGTCCATGTAAAGATTCTGACGTAACTTATAACTATGATTTTGATGAATTATAAATATCAAAGCACCAAAGAATGGACATAAATCGACTAGACACTTATGACGCCACATTAGGGCATTGCACACATGAGAAACCGGGATTGATTGTTAGTTAACATAGCATATTTAATATTGCATTAATAAGCTTATGTAATAACGCCTATATACCTCTAAAGTACGTATGAAACCACATGTGAAACATTTAATCAAGGTGTTTGCAACAAACACAATATAGGGTTCATTTTAATACGTATTTCCGACAATGTACAAATAAGTATAAATATACAAATAACTTATAACTTAATTTAACAACAATAATGAATCACCTAACAAATGTAAATAATTATGTATAATGTTAGCAGTCGTTGGTAATTTCAAATAGTTACGTACTTTGACAAGGGAGTAAATACATTGGCTTAGGGTGAGTTTCATTAACTTTTCCAATGAATACAAGTACTTGCCTAAAATTTACGACAGAGGTAATCAACATTTCTTTCAAGATTCTTTGAATATAATATTCAATAAAATTCTATATTCAGTGACTAATCAAATTTTATCACGAATCTAAATTCCTATTTGATTAAGTTATATTTTACGAGGATGATCCAGACTTTATTTCATATATGCGAAAGAAACTTTACTTTTTATCGTTTCACTGCCAAATCTCGACATATATATATGGCAATGAAATTTTACATACAAATAGTCTGTAACACGGAGAACAGTATAGGAAATTTTATTCCGAGTAAAATGTTATTCCATAAGAGATAATTTTATAATTACATAACTTTATGATCTTTGATATCGTTTCCCTCCTACCCAGACTATGACCCTAAAATTTTGTGATATGGAATATAATAGTCTGATAGACTGCAGACAAGCCAAGAATTATTTATTACCCTTCGCTAATATGACCAACCAACGGTCAAGGATGTACTGACAGAGCACCGCCAATTTAACAGACATATGTATATTCTAGTTTATGAATGCTCAGGGGAAAGGAAAATGCAGCCAAATACATGCTCTTGGAGTGCTAACAAATGACTCTCTAAGAAATACATACATTAGTACAATGCTAGGGACTCTTCCGATATTCTTTAAAAGTATACTAAAATTTACGTCGGTAGCTAGTGGACTTGCTGAAAAAATTAAGCTGTCGTGATCGAACACGCAAAATAAATACAAATAAATGTCGAAAACGTTAAACAAGTCTGTGATATATCTTATATGTTTATATAGAAATATTATATGTTTTATATATTATTATTTATAGAGAATGTCTATTGAATATCAAACGTGGTCTAATTAGCGTATCCATTGGTTCAACTGTTACGAACCCCTGAATAGAAAACAATCCTTAGTCGCAACAAGTCATGGCCGTTTATGTTACGGACTCATAATTACATTAACAACGCAATCCATGTACTATGCGGACTACACACAGGCTGTGTAAATTTAAAAAAAAAAAAAATATAAAAATTTTTTTATTAGCATGTATTATTAACATTATTTTCCTTATCTTAATTTTCCTATTCATTCATATTTCGTTTTCTAATTCAATTAAATTAGATAATTATGATAGCTAAAATTTTAATACATACTTTTTAACATTTCAAACTCAATCAAAATAAAAATTAAATGTACCTTTTGAATACGTTATCTAATTAAAACTAACATAAATGTTATCTATGATATTATAGATATAACAATATTTAAAAAAAATGACCTAAAGTATCTCAACTTTGTAAATTAACACAATTAAAAAAGTAAGAAAAGTGTACGATCATATATTTTTATATACCTCTTTCAATACAAAACCTAAATGTGAAAGATCATACTGTACATAATAAAAGTAAATTCACCCCAACCGAACGGTCCAGACAAATTGTCGCACCCCATGTTAGTATTATTGCTGATATTTAATTGCTTGCGTAATTTATTTCTCTAAAGCGGGGACCAGTTTATGCTCACAATTAGATACGCGTAGAACAATGAAATATCATCCGACCTTCGAACACCATATTAAATTAACCCAGAATTGTACACTTAAATTATTATTTAAATAATCAACACAGATAATTGTACCTGAAAGGCTAAAAGAGCATCCCATTAGTTTTATCCTTTTATAATAGTCTATATGAGCTTATTTCACAGCATATCTCCTTTGAAGGATACTAAAATATAAATATAGGTAGTTTGTATCTATGTCTTCTGCTATTCATTCTACAGTTATTTTAGTAAAGACAGCTGGGTTACTCATATTTTAAATTATGTCAAAAAGGTCACGTAATGATAATCCAGGAATTATACAAACGTACACTGTTTGGTTTATGTTACTATCGAAGAAAATATCTATATAAATAATGTGGTTGCCTTTTGTAAGACTGTTTTTACTATGTTATTGTAAATATGTAATAGTATGAAATTTAATATCAATATGAAGTTCATCTTTGATAATGTTATAGTATAATATCTATTCATATTTTATGCATATTTGTATGTGTTATATTAGAATTAGACAAATGTCCAATAAAAAACTATATATGTATATAGATTTTTATTATCCATACCTACTTCATAAGTACATTGAGTACAAGTTTTCTAGGTGGTAGAGCTACGCTGAAGCTATTACTGGTTTCAGCATGAATGGGTCGGCTCACCCGGGGTAGTACCACCCTCTCACAGAAAACCAACGTGAAGTAACAGTGCTTGCACTGTTGCGTTTCGTTCGGTCAGTGAGAGCGCCGGAGGCCCACATATATTAAAAGGCCGGCAACGCACTTGCGACTCCCCTGGTGTTGCTAGTGTCTATGGACGGTGGTGATCACTTATCATCAGGTGACCCACCTGTTCGTTTGCCCCTTTTAATATAAAAAAAAAAAAAAAACATCGGCTATTATTATTAATAAGGTAATAATATAATGGATAGCGAATTATTGAAACATCGTTATTTTGTTGTTGATTATCTTTTCACAGTTATTACTATTAACGATTACATTAATCAATCGGTGTTATATTAATAGGTATGAAAGGGGTAATAACTCCAGTGTTAAAAATTTCCTTGTATTTACTGTTGAAAATTTATTTGTGTTTTTGTATTTTAAAATATATTTTTAAATGGGACATATTCTATGTTACAGTTTGGAAAAAAGGCGATGTAAGTAACCGCATGAGAAATCTGGAAATATGTTATTTTATTATACACGTGTGTTTCTTCTAGTCGACTGACCACATAAGAACCTGAAATTAACACCAGGTTCCTCACAGCCAAATCACGATACGAACAATGAGTATTAATTTAATTATCGTGTCAGTGTCACAAATTGTTACGATACAAAATAGCAAATTACTCTACAGCAGAATAACTGATAACAGTTTGTAAACATAATTGCTACAAAATAACACAAGGTAAATGATATATTGCAATCCAAGGCTGTAATCGGATATAACATATTTTAACTTATAATAGATGTCTATTAGTATTTTTTGAAATATTCACGATAACACCACACATTTTAAATAATACCACCAATATCCTACATTAAATAGTTATTTTAGTTTTAATTAATTATCGTTACTCGTATATTCTGCAGAGTAATCTAAACGAAAGAAAAATAACGGAAAATTCTCTCGTTTATTAATCAAACATTTTAAAACCCTAAAGCATTACATAAATGTCTATATATAGAGTGCTGTGTAAATTCACGGACACACTTTTATTTGTACAGCATCCCAGTTCGAACAAATCCCGTCAGATAAAATTGAAACGCATATCCAGGGGGTGCAGGCATGACTAAGCGCTTGCAATTCAGTCTGCCATCACATTCGCAACACGTTTGTGACATTCACATATTTCCTATTTAGTCATGCGTGTTTGTTGTCTAAATTTTGATAATGGTTGAGTTGTTTTATTGATGAAAATTTTAATGACAGGTTGCGAGCAGTCGTCTTAACCTATCAAGGAACGATACTATCGTCGGAAGAAGGTTAGGAGCATCTCTCGATTTCGTAATAAATAAATTTAGATTTAAGAAAAAAGATGCATCTAATATAATTTTTTTTGAATTTATAATTCTTTTGACGCATTTGAGAAAAATAATGACAATACGCGTGAACACCGACACCTAAAAACGACATCATGAAGTTGGTTGGCAATTGTCTGTTAAGGTTGCGTGAAAACTGATAACTATATTGAAGGTAGTACATGCATATATATCTTTCACTTGTGCTTTATATCAATGTAGATAAAAAAGTATATTCGTACATGTACATGAGAATTTGTGTGTGATTTTAAATGATGTATGGTGGTGAATGAATTATTGAATTATAAACTTTTTAAGTTGGGTTTATATGTATTATTTTTATTTGTTTACATTATTTATTATTATTAAATTATTATTTGATAAAAAGTTTCTTCTATTTATTTTGGTATCATACTTCATTCTGTAAACAGATAAATTGAATATTAATTTTAAAGTTAATTATTTTTCTTTAAATGATACGCTTTAAGCTAAAGAAGTATAACTTCTTACGTGCGCACATAAGTACATATATGCGATTTATGTTCACCTATTAGCTTCTGTTCTCAGCTTACAATAAATAAAAAAAGACGCTAGACGTACTGCGCTTCAAAATCTGCTGAGTTTTCGAGTATCTTCCAATTTATGTCTCAGTTAGAGACACTCCTCTTTTCTTTACGGGCACAAGAATATTAGTCCCTACGCTTTTATCTACGTTATTCTTCAAACATGTTTAAGGTTTGATATAAAGGTTTTTTTGGTACAAATGAAATAGCATAGACATATTTAATGACAATGAGTCATGCTTTTTAGTGTGTGCAACAGGCGTTCATCGATTAATAAGATGTTATGATGTCAAAAATAATGTGATGAGTCTCTCAAATTGTACGATACCGAGATTCCTTGGGCCCTTACGGTCAAATATCTCGGTGTCACGTTAGATAGACGCCTCACGTTTAAGCAGCATGCAGTGAGAGTACGAAACAAAGCCGCTATGGTTTTGGTTTTTTTTTTTTTTCGAACTGACCTACACTGCCGGCTTATTAGGCCTTCACAGTTCCACCGGACTACTAAGGGGAGCGCTTAGGGCACTCACCCGATTGTTTTTAGGCGAAACATCTCAAGGGCACTCGGTGCGCCTCGGCTTGAGCTGTCGCCGGATTCCCGAACTAACTAAGCTAGCTAAGCTATCTATCCATACAATACTCATATATGAATTCGTGAAAAATGCATGTGTGACCATGCATGTTTCACGAATGTATATGTGTATTTGGTATCTGACTACTGTGTTATGTGACCTATTTCAGTCCGAAAAGGGCAAAAAAAACAGCCCACCACTGAGTGCCTAGATGTGCAAGAGTGTGGGGTGATCGTGTAAGTGTAGAACATGTGTAAATCACTGTATTCGCGCGAGTAATAAACTCGAGGGCTCCACACCGAGGGACTACCTAGGCTCGAGCAGTTACAAGAAAAATCGCGACGAGTGTGCGGGATCGAATCTTCACCCCCCGCTCACGGAGGCGTGAGCAGAGAGAGTCGCGGGCGTGGGCGCAAACACGCATCTTTTGAGAGGGAATCGAGCTAAAAAATAAAGTACAACGGCACGGTGCCGATTTAACTAAATAATTACGTAACAAATCCTAATGTATCGGTTTATTATGTATGAACACGCGGGTTCGATCTGATATTTTGATTTACGCGAATTTATTTATGCGCGGCGCGGGTTAGTTGCTGTACCGTGGTCGCGACGGCCGGGAAAGCGGAGATAGCGTTTAAGAGCCCGAGCTCAGGCGTACTATTAACCAACGCGTTAAATGCGATTATCTCTTGTACATCGTGTACCAAAAGTAAGCGAGCTATCCAGTCTATACCGGAGGTCGATGCTGAAACCGCGATAGGTGGCGCAGGAGTGGACAGAGCCTTTGGGGGCTGGGGCTTGGCTTTAGGAGCCGAGGGAGCTGGCGGGGAAGGCCTTACGCGCCAAGAGAGCGCCAGGAGCGGATGCTGCCGGCGCACTGGAGGTGCCCGGCAGATCGGGGAAAGCCTTCTGGCTTTGTATGGGCGGAGGCGGAGGCCGATTCGTCCGAGTCGGCGGGCCGTGCGCCCTGGAACGGGTCGCACGACCGCCGCGACGGTAATAGGTCGAGCGAGGCGCACGGGGACACCCGCGATAATTCGCGGTATGACCCGTTTACCCGCAGAGGACGCAGCTCGGAGGCTCGACGGATTCGGGAGTGCGGGGGCACTCCTTAGTGGAATGATCCCCGAGACACTTGACACACCTGGGACGCAGGTGGCAGTGTCGGGCGGAATGACCGTACACCTGGCAGTTGTGACACTGCGAGGGTACCTGGGACTTGCGAGGAAGCTCGACGTAGACAGGGGACAGGCCGCAAACTGAGTTGAGGCTGAAAATAGCCTTGCCTTCCAAGGTGCGGTCCAGAGTGACCAACACCAGGTTGAAGGGGGCCTTCGTACGGGGGTGGTGCATGCGCTGCACGCTCCGGACTGGGAAGTCCTGACCGTTCAGGCAATCGCAGATGTCGTATTCGGTGAGCTCAGGGGGAACTCCCCGAATGACGACACGGAGGCGGCGCTCTTCCTCGAGCGCGTGAGTGAAGAAAGGGAGCTGACGCTCCCTGAAGTATTTGGTGAGCTTGCGATGCTCATCGGGGGTCGAAACACGAATAGAAATGCCGGCAACAGTGTTGACGGCGGACTTGTAGACGATTTCCTTCGACTTAAGGTCTTCAGAAATCTCTACCCAACGAGCTTTGTCACGGAAGGTGACGGGAGGCGGTAGGCGTGGCTTCTTAGCCGCGACCGCGGGTTCCGCAGCCGAGGCTTGAGCCGAATTCGCGGCAGAGGGCGTGGGAGAGGCTCGGGGCACCCGAGCGCCACCTATATTGGACTGCTTTGGGATTGGACGTCCCGCAGCAGAGTCGCTATCGGTCTGAATCGCGGCGCGTGGGCGTTTACCGCGGCGCGTGACGGTTGTGAAACCGTCGTCATCGGGGGGCGTGGTCGCGGGCGCAGGCACGGTCGCGGGCGCAGGCACGGTCACGGCCGTGGTTTCCGTCGCGGGCGCGGTCGCGGGGACAGTATCGTAGTCCATATCCGAGTCGTCATCGGAATCGAATTCCGAGAGCCTCGTGAACGGGTCGTCCGGGAGATTCGCGAAAGGGTTCGCGGAGAAACAACGCGGTATCTTACCGGGAGGGTTGCGCGCGTAGACTTTCCGGAGTCTGTTGTATTCCGTGACGAGTTGCGGGTCTTCCTTTTCGACGAACATGTGGAAGCGTAACAGTTCTTCGAGGTGGACGGTATCATCAACGGCCGGAAGGGCCGGATGGGCACGCGGGGTCGCGGGGGTAGACATGACTAACCTCCCTGCCTGAGGGGCAGGGGGGTGCGCCTAATTCGAATCTAACGGACAATCCGTGTCCGGGCCAAAGGGAGACGCGACGCGAAATCTTCTCTCTTCGTATCTGCACACGGCGCGGCGCGAAGAACGACGCTCTGCACGGCACACGACGCGCTGCACGACTCTCGAAGCGCAGCACGAAGCACGACGCGTAGCACGGCGAAACAACGCACTGCACAGTGTGTACGGCTTCGCACCGAAAAGTGCGGTTTATGTGGTACACTAAAGGAGGTGCACCTATGGTTTTGGGTCGTCTGCATCCGTTATTATGTGCTAAGAGCAAAATGTCCGTCAGACATAAGCTCACACTTTACAAAATGTGTATTCGTCCGATTTTGACATATAGCTGTCCCGTTTTCGCGCATATGTCAAAAGCGAACTTTAAGATTTTACAAAAAATACAGAACCGTTTTCTACGAAAGGCGATCGGTGCCCCGTGGTACATCCGGAGAGTCGACCTCCATAGGGACCTGGAGATGCCGTCTATCTGGGAGTACGTTAAAACTCTCACAACTAGTTATTTCGACAGAGCCATGAATCATCCCAATCCGTTAGTGGTATCCGCCGCGACTTACGATACACTGCCAGGCGCGCCGCGTTATAAAAGACGTCCGCGTTACATTTTTACCAACCCTCCCGATGATATTACGTTAGGTAACTTAGATTACCCTCTCGTCACTCGAAGAACAGCGTGTGCGCGCCCACGCCCGGGTAATCACAGATCACGCCGCCGCGGTTTGGCTGTGAATTTTGCCCCAGCACACAGTCCTAGGCCTCCCTCGGCAACTGCTCTAGCCGAGGTCCGATCCTCCGGTATGGAGCCCTCGAGCAGCTTGCATGCGCGAACAGAGTAACACCGATTTGATCAAAGACTCGTCTACAACATAACACCGATCACCCCACACACGTGCACACACACTCACTTGTAGGTACACATAGTGGTGGGCTATTTTTGTTTGTTTTTTTGCCCTTTCGAACTGAAATAGTTTAGAACTCAGATAGACAGATACAAAATACGTGTACGGGATCGTGAAACATACATGATTGGTAACCATGTATATTTCACGAACTCATACAGGTATGATACGGATAGGCTTAGCTTAGTTTAGCTTAGCTAGTTAGATTCGGGTTTTCGACGACAGCCCAAGCCGAGGCGTGCCGTGCGCCCTTGTGCTAGTCGTCTATATAAAATCGGGTGAGTGCCTTAAGCGCTCCCCTTAGTAGTCCGGTGAAACTGTGAAAGCCTAATAAGCTGGCAGTGTAGGTCAGTTCGAAAAAAAAAAAAAAAAAAAAAAAAAAAAAAAAAAAGTGATATACAGAAAAACTCTTACTAGGAATTCATATATCGATCATATTGATTTCTAATGTATCACTGTAATTATGGTAAGCCTGAACAAGGCATATAATGAGTAATATATAACATATATATCCCCTTCATGAAAAGACAAGCACATACCAATTCCGTTAACAGGATTTCTAATAATCTCTGCTTGTCTATCGCCCGTCGATAACGTTGAAGTATTCTTTCCTTGCAAAAAGAAATATGAGCTATGGCCGTGGACAGACTAATCTTAATAACTTTGAAGATATTGTATCGGAACGTTATTGATGTTGGTAATTGTTCCAACATATATCAGCGTTATTCTGTTACCAAGTTTTCATGAAAAATAAGGACCTTCAAATATTTATAATAGGTACTACTTTTGCTTTTTTTTTTTGTTAATTAATAGGTCCATGTTTACAATTTACAATCTCACTTGCCTAATGTCAAACGGAACAATATCTCAACTATAGCTTGAAAACAATTCAGTAGATAAAGATAAAGATGGTAGTTATTCACAGAAACAATATAGAAGCGCTACAACTATATTGTGGCTTCATCGCATTTCCCTTCATCTCTAAAAGCACACTTATGGTAGAATTCGAATCCTCGTTTTTCCTCTTAGTGCTCGAAAGTGTTAGTGATAAGATACTATTGTTTCTTCTTTAATTAATTATTTAAGTCGCAGTCAGGTCACACAGATCTAATAAAAACTATTTAACGAATCCCTCTGACAGGATTGAAGTAATTTTCCTTTACTTCGCTAGTGGTAATAGTTTTAGGAAAGGCAATCATTTACTCTTTCCTTATCTCATGTATCGTAGTGTGTTTATATGTAACTAAAATTATTAACTGATATTGAATCGTATTAGAATATATTTTAATAAATAATTGAAATAAAATATTAGACGTATAAAACATTTGTATTTATTTTTAATCTAATGAATTATATGTATTTATCAAAACTTCTTATGTATGGGATAATTTTCGAGAAACAAAATTAAAGAGTATATAAATATTTTATAGTAATAAATGTCATAATGTAATATATTAACTATATCAATGGCTGGTTTTGTGTATAAAAGAGCCGTGGAGTGCTTCATATCTGCATTAAACTGTGACAACTAGCGGTTAACAAGCAAAGCAGTTTTGCTTTTAGTATCAGAAAGCAATATTTTTATTATTCGAAACAACTAATATACCTATTAATAATACTATAGCGATTTCGCATCTTCCTCCGATACGATGAATGCGATACTAACTGGTAGTTGCGCAAGTCTTACTCTGTCTTCTAGAGAGGAACAATTATCGAGTAAGCTCGGTTAAAACTACAGTCATTTTTAAGGTAGATTGTAAATTGTCAAACACTAAAGTGACCAATCAAAGTATTAGATGGCAATGTCGATTACATATTAGTAATGCATAATATTACAATAGATATAGTTATAATATAGCTATAAGCAATTCTTAGTTATTCTAGTTTTGGGTAATTTCCTCTATTATATCATATTGCAGTTTGAAATAACGACACGAAAATTAAATGAATATTCGTTATTCGTATCGTGACTTTGGGGGTGAACAAAAATTGATTTCCCTTTCACACCTATTGGTTGTTGCATATTGCTTGTTTGTTCGTACGTTGCGGTAACAGCGGCCGACCATTGTCATTGCGAATAATAACGCGCAACAAATAGTCGATAGCGGGCTAATAATATCGTCCAAAATGTCTTATCTAATGCATAGGAAAAATGTTATAATATTAATTATTATAATAATTATTACCACCAATTAAGATAATATGGAGTGCATATCTGTTAGGTTATCAATTTATACAATATATACTGTATAATAGTACTACTGTAGGTGTGTTCTGTTTTCTACACTTGAGAGTTAATCGTTCTTTAGATTTAACGTGTTAAAGTCTTAAACTCCATTATCATTTAATATCAGTATGTAAAAAGCTTTAAATTTATAAATACAGTCATTTATTTGACTAACTGACAACGACATCGAAAAATCTTTGTACGCCTCACAATTCACTATAAGTAATTTAGAAATCGTGAAAATAACCTCCAAATTTTATGAATACTTTTTAATTACAACGAATCTATGGCCATATGTGGGAAATGGCACAGATGGGAATAAAATGAACGTCAAACGTCAACCGAAAAACCTATTCAAAAAAGTCTTTCGACAATGCCTATTCTAACTAATATGATTTTGTTTGTTACGCTGTCGTCAAAGTTTGCATACATGTTGTGAAGGACATGAAAAAGGACATGGGGTATATTTCGTTCAGTAAAAAACTACTATTCCCGAGGGATAAGTCAAATGTACATTAAAATGAACGAAACCAAGAGTAAACTTACTGAACTCACCATAAATCTTACAACCCTAAAGTATGTGACGTGTTAAATCGTTTATATAATTAAAATCTTTAGTACACGGTAATAAGGTCTATCAAAGTAGATTAAACCGTCGCGTCGTTCGGAAAGACAATATTGCGAGTTATCGACCGCGAAGCAATTTTAATTCAGAGTCTAACAAATTGTTATCTCAGGCAAAGCGGAATGTAGACGCTTTGACAAAGGAAGTGAATATTTCGCATCATGTACGAATGAAAGTACAGTCGACCGTATAAGCAGAAGTTTATTTAGTGTCTTATTTCTTTTTATGCGGGTGCGGTGGCTCCACGAGAAATTACATGTTTTATGAAATTGTTTTTCCGGGACATTAGCCGGTCCTAATTATGGTGCGCTAGAAGAGACGGGGGCCAATTTCCCTGGACGTTTACGCGTTGACGGTGACAAAGTGCGTACGTTGAGAGACAACACAATTTCACTAAGACGTCGGCTTTATTAGACGACTGGAAATAATGTAAATTAAGTACTTTGCTTAATATGTGTAGGTTTAGTCGAATGACTGGTTCGTGTTATAAACATACTACAATAATATTATGCAATTATTTTGTAGTTATTATTTGATAAAACTACAAATATTTGTTTTGCTAAATGTCTATTATTTATTATTGTATTAACATATGGATAAAGAATTATATTTTTAAGGTATATAATAAAAGAATTTCATTGGTTATATTATTAGAAAATATAGTATGAGAAATAGTCAAAAATATTTGGTTATTATTATTATATAAGTGAAGGTCCTAATTTTTATACACTACACACCCTTATCCATACTAATACATTACAAATACGTATGTTAGTTTGTTTGTTTGCTACGTTTTCACGCCTTAAGTACTGAACCGATTAAATTTTGCATCTACGTTGTGAAAGATACAGAGAAGGACGTATCTTTAATCTAGAAAAATACTGTTCTCGAGCGATAGATCAAACTTACATAAATACGAATGAAGTTGCGAGCAAAAATACGTGTTATATATTTCGAAATGCTAGTTTTTATTTCTATTACGGTTTTTATTAAACATTAATAATCTAATATTGAAAAAGTTATAATATTTTTCTTTAAACTGACGAACGCTTTTATGCTCATTTTATTTTATAGTGGTATGTAAATAAACGCTAGTCGGGGGTTTTCTCTGATTCTAATATTTTCAAAGAGTCCCCACAAATTTATAAATTCCCAAGTGTAATGACCGTTTTATTAAATAGCTGGGAAAATTTTATATCGGTGCAAAAGCACCGGCGCATAATCTCCGACGTATTATTTAATAACAATTGTTTTAAAGTATAATAAAGTATATAAGTGAGTTACATAATTTTATTTTATTGCAGAGCACGTCTTTTTACAACTTGTCTCGTCGTCCAAACTCCAAAAACGTCCTTCATCCGTCATCATTCTTCCGAGTCCACAGTATTCTTCTAATCATATCTTTCACGCACACTCTTGGTTCGTTCACAACGTCAACGCTTTCGCATCATCATTCACTCCATACCAATAAAAAATATATTATCGATAATTTCATTATTTAGAATAGGCAAAGGTAATCATTTCATACATCCTAAATATATATTAAAATTAGTTCATAATGAGCTTTCAACGAGGCACTACACAAAATCTAAAGTTGTTTTAGATACGTTTGTAGTGTTTTCTTGCCGTGGAGAAGTGGACAAGCGATTTGGTACTTATGTTTTTTCATATATACATAAAATATATTCCTAAGATAAAAGACGCAGACAAAGTCGCGGGCTTCAGTTAGTATAATAATAGTAAAAAAAACACATTAACTTTTTACTTCACTGTATAAACAGTTGACAAAACAGTTCACGTGTGTGCTCTCTTTTAACTGTGAAGCAGTAATTTTAGTATTATACAATAAAAATATATATACTTTATACAAGTCAATATAATACAATTTATAAATTATTTACAGTTATTTACAATTTTACAAAATTTAAACACAATAGATAACTATGATTAGAATTATAACTACAAACTTACCAAACGCGTTCCCCGAAGGTGTTCGCCTTATATACCCCAACAAAGAAGGCCAACAGCACCTTCTCCCTGACACAAAATGACAAAATCAGCCCCAAAGTCGACAAAATATCTAAAGTACGAAAAAGTATAGAAGTGAATAAAGAGATAGAGGTCCAAATAACACAGAAACAGAGTCAGGCAACTAAAACGGCGGCCAAAAAGATCGACCTTACCCCTCCTCCCAGGACGGAGAGATATGCTAGCCTGGCTCTTGAGGCCAAAGCGTGTCTGTGTAGGGTTAAAACGCACCTAGCCAATTCTCGAAACT
Organism: Antheraea assamensis; assembly: GCA_035772565.1. Classification (NCBI taxonomy): domain Eukaryota; kingdom Metazoa; phylum Arthropoda; class Insecta; order Lepidoptera; family Saturniidae; genus Antheraea; species Antheraea assamensis. The sequence continues at coordinate 69,415 of JAQQSE010000075.1, forward strand.
TAAAAACAGATATCAAAGAGGGCGTATTGAATGCAATAGACAGGTTATACGAAATAGTAAAATTGAAAGCCAAAGAGATAGACAACCTAAAGAAGCAAGGAAAGGAGGAGAGTGGCACAGAGACGGGTGAGGTGGGCCTTATACACCCCCTGACCCTTCCCAACCACTCCCTGAAACAGGGGCAATATTTAGAATTAGTGAACAAAATAGACGAACAAATGATGCTGTTAAAAGCGAACGGTAAGAAGGTGGAGGAGCTGAAGGAGATGATAAGAGAACAAAAAGAGATAAAGGATGAAATGACATACGCGGGCTCTGTGCAATAGGAGAGAACAGGAAAGAAGGAGAAAAGTCATGTGCCTGAGAGTGAGTTGAAGAGAGATAAATGCATCACAAGCCAAACGCTTAGGCCGATCATGCCTCTCTATAGCTTGTTCCGCACTCTAGCTTGCACGTTCGACTCAGATGGAACGTGACAATGAGTCATGCTTTTTCGTGCATGCAACTGGCATTCATATATTTATAAGACGCTATCACGTCAAAAAACAATATAAAATAATGTATGTTCTTTTACTGTATAATTTTTACCACACTATTTTTGATATTTTTTTAAGTAGAAAGTATTTTTTTATTCGATTTATTAAGCGAAATTATGTTTTAACGATCATAAGCTGTATTTATATTCCTGATGTTGCAGTAAACAGAAGTCATCATTTTATTACAGTCGTTATATGAAATTGCCGTATTACATCTCAAGGCGTACAGTTGACGGGGGCGTGCAGTCACGTACTGTGTCCGAAGGGAAATGAAATAATTTGTCTTACAGGAGGGTGCATTTCATATTTTTCCATCGTACACAGGAGTTGAATGAACTGTGTTTAAGACAACATTGCCGGAAGATAAACTGTAAATTTCAATAATCAAACAAAATGAAAAAGAAATCCTCAGGGAGAAATTCGAATTTCTTCTGATGTTTAAGTAGAATCTTGAAGTTTTTTTTTTTTTGTGTATTAACCATGATTAGCTTGTAAGAAGCCCACTGAAGAGCAATACGCCTTTTCTCAAAAGAAGGTATAGACATAGTCACCACAGTAGCTCACGGCGTATTGGCGCTTTCAAACTTTGAGTAATCTACAGTTCTAAATTTTCTCCACTTATGGTGGTACTACAAGGATATTTCTCGTGTCCCCACTTCTCGTCGCCAAGGAAACTCATAATTCAACCCTAGTGCTTATAAAAGTTGTAGTTTCTTTAAACCTTATTATATTTATTATAAACTAAGCTATCGAGAATATTAGAACTAGATTTAGAATTATATAAGGACTAAGTGTCTAACAGAATAAAGAAGTCGTGGTGGTCTAGTGGTTTGACTGGTGGAATATAGATTCGATGTCCATAGATTCTCGAACCCCGGCATGTACCAATGCATTTTTTGGAATTTGCATACATTTACTAATTTAAATTGGTTAGCCTATCGACTGATAGTGAAGGAAAACATCGCGAGGAAACCTGAACTTGGGAAATATTATTGTAGTATCACCGTATGGGGAAAAATATAGAGCTGTGGATTTCTCAGAGTTTGAAATCGCCAATACATCGTGGTTGGATTGGTGGTTATGTACGTACTTTGCTTTGGGAAGCGGCTTATGACCCTGCAGTGGGTCTCTTACAGGCTGATAATGATGATGAAGTGTCTAAGAATTAAAACAAAAATTGTTAGAAATCCATCCAGTAGTTTTTATGTGACGCGCACACAATCATAATCTTCTATCATTTGGTCTATATGGACAATTTAATTGGATTGGTATTAACATGAAAGCTGAGATATGATAAACCTACCTGGAAACTTTCATGTTGAACAGCCATGATATTGTTAGCGTACTGAAACCACTTGAAGTCGCTAACTCTAAAGTAGGATACATTTACCAACTTCATATTTAGAGGAGGTAATAATTTTCTATATGGAGGATCGGTTACAAAAACAAAGTTTCAGCATCTTGAGTGGAAATTAATTTTAATTGGTTTAATTATTAATATATATATGTAAAACATAGTGGTTTTTAAAAATCCATCTGAATAAGTTATTTTTTATAAAGCAAGCAATTTTAGATTTTTCTTAAACTTTGCAAGCAAATTCTATAAGACAACGTAAATTTGTGCAAGTTAATACGTTAAAGAATAAAACTATACTCTTAAATTGCTTTATTTTGTGTGGACCAAAAAAATGTTTTCCTCATTAGAACCCTAGTGAATATTCCAATAAATTTTTCGTAAAATCTGAAATAGCAAATATCGCGTTTTTTGTTTATTTCAATTAAAATCATCCAACTCCAAAAATATCCAAAAGTCGTGGCGCAATGATAATAACAATCCTTACTACTGTATCGAGTAGACACGGGTATAATCTTTACACATGACTGATTTTTGTGTTAGGAGTATAATTACTGTATGTCAGCTATATCTTATCATATATCAGACGTCACGTCACCATAATAAAAGCTACGCTAAATTTGGACTGAAATAGCCGCGTGAAATTTTATCTTCGTATTTATTTAATAATAATTGAATTTATGAAATATTGTATAAGTTTGGAAGTTTGTATTTATTGTGTATTACTCATAGTAATCATCATTATCACCTTACCCATATGCCATCTAAATAGGGTCAGCACAATATCTTTTCCTTTTCCACTCTCCCCTGTCAGCTGTAATCAGTATTCACACCTTTTATACACATATCATTTTTCACACAATCCATCCATACCTTTTTCGGACTTCCTCTACCTCTATATTCATCCATTTTTAAACTCAAAACTTTTCTTGTTACATGAACTCCATCTCTTCTCACAATATGCCCGTACCATGCTAACTTATTACCCCTCGACTTCTGTATTACTGTTGCTATTTTCAAACTTCATCTGATATACTCATTCTTAATCTTATACATTTTGGTTAACACACATCCATCTTAATAGTCGCATCTCTGCCAGATGGAATCTTTTCTCATCCGTCTCTTTCGTAGTCCAGCACTCGGATCCATATATGTTGTATGTTACTACGTAATCTTAGTTTTTTTCTTTCTTTGATATTTATTATAATAACTAGCCTCTGCAATACCGTGCAAAGAGAATTTACGTTTCAGTTTAAAGGCAGTTACCGTTACATTTATCAAAAATAATAAATTCGATTGTGTCGATTTTGAAATTTATATTCACGATATCCGTTCCTCTCTTTAATGACACTCAGACCGCTTCAGTTATATTTGAAAATTAAGTGGGACTTGCGAGAAAAAAAATGCTTTCATTTTCCGCACAGAGACGATACGCACAAATGAAAAGGCCTCGTGATTTACGTCTCAATTTTATGACGACACACGTGGAAATTGCCAATTTTTCATAATAACAAGTAACAAATGAGGATACTTTTATTCAAAGTCTAAATTATAAAGCGCTACCTTCATTTTGTCTCGTAATAATGTGTTTTTATTGAGTCCTTTTATTTGTTTTTATCTAATATACATTCGCAGTAGAAGATTATTCTGTCTGTATTACATTGTAAATAATATTATAAACATGAGTTTGTTTGTTTGTAACAACTCTCACACTCGTGCCTTTACTGTCAAACCGATCATCATGCAATTTTGCGTACATGTTGTCAAAAAAGAAAATAAGGTACGTTTCATGTAGAAAAAAAGTAGTGCTTCCGAGGAACAGATCAAGTGTATATTGACGCGAGTTACACCGCGAGTAAAAGCTTTTATTTTTTTAACTGACTACACTGCAAGGCCTCTACAATTTCACCGGACTACTAAGGGCAGCGCTTAAGACACTCACTGAGTAAAAGCTAGTTATAGTTATAATTATATTGTATAATGTATTACTGTGATCGAGTAGTAGTTGATAATACCTACTAGTAGGAGTAGATCGAGTAGATTAACCAGATAGAGTTTCGCGCCGTTTCTTCTCGATGATTCTCGGATTCTCGGATTATTTTCCGAACCGGTCATAGCTTTGGACATTCATAAGCACTTTCTCAGGGCCTAAACTGAATAAAGTATTTATTTATTTTGATTTTCGTGTGTATATTAGTCGGCGTATGTAGGTAGGTTGTAAAAGAATTTGAAAAAATCTGTTTATAACTTTCTTTAACTAGAAACATATAAATAAACTACAGTAATAGTACAATTATAACAACTTTTATTTGAGAGCGTTATATATTTTACAAAATAATAACTATTATTAATTCCAAACTTATGTAAGGGCGTTGATTTTTTTGTCGTTTGAGACTGTGTTAAATAATAAAAAAAAACACTATTACAATTGATTTTTTTTAATTTACTTACCTAAAAGTTACTTTATTATGTTACAATAAAGAAATCAACATTACAAAAACATTTCCATACAAAATCAGAAAATGGATAATTTTCATGTAAGGGAAAATCTTCGAGAAAATTAACACGTAATACATTATATATGTTAATGGAACTAGATATTGAAATACATTGCTAATTATCTCATTAAGGTTGAGCGATGATGGAAGAATTACAAATTACTCATATCCGAATTAATACTAAAATAATGATGCCGGGAAATCGTTTCAATAAAGTTGAACTGTACTACATACAGTACCCGGCAATTTATTTTGCATGTCGGAAAGAAGAGTGAGATGTTCGGCTAAGATCGCCTTGTTTCGGTTTTGTAAAGCGTTCTTCTGTCCATCGCCCAGCGCGATGACTGCAATAGACAAAGAAAGACGACGCTATACGAATTGAATCTTAGCCTGCTATCTCGGTATTCTTTCCGACGTGCCAAATCATACGCTGGATACTGTATATATCTTAAAGTCCGAATTTAATTAAATATACAAATGCGGGACAAAAACTCCTATAGTAGGTATGATCTTTATAACATTACTAAGAAATTTACTGCTTATTACGGCGGTACTCCGACAATATTTCTTAGTCGTTCAGTATTACTCACAATATGTTTTTTCTCCGTCGACTAATAATATTTATTTTCTTTTACTTTACAGATTTTTAACGTTTGACCACAATCTCGCCTGGTGTCAAAAGACGATATAGTCGACGATGGTAAGTAAGCACGCTAAACCTAGAGTGGGACTAGGTTTCAATTGCAGCTTTTTTTTTATTAACGTGGGGATATCCCAGAGTAGGGAGAGAGTGGATTATGTTTTTTTTTATATTATTGGGAGCAAACGAACAGGTGGGTCACCTGATGGTAAGTGATCACCACCGTCCATAGACACTAGCAACACCAGGAGAGTCGCAAGTGCGTTACCTGCCTTTTAAATATGTGGGCCTCCGGCACTCTCACTGACCGAACGAAACGCAACAGTGCAACCAACCACTGTTACTTCACGTCAGTTTTCTGTGAGAGGGTGGTACTACCCCGGGCGAGCCGACCCATTCATGCTGAAACCAGTAATAGCTTCAGCGTAGCTCTACCACCTATGCGTATATCCGACTCGCACGATCTAAAACCCCATGGTGTACCGGCCGCCCCTTTTGGTTGGGGCTGCATGGGACCGGCCGTAACACATTTCAAGGTTTTCAATTTCACCTTGAGGGGATGGCTAGCCAAGCGGGCATAGAAATAACCCTACCGCCCTTATGCTATGGATTCATCGCAATGTTTTCCTTTAGCAATAACTCTGGCTCATTCGCTTGGATACTAATTGAATTCAAATCAGTATTGCATGCAAATTCTAAGAAAATACGTAGATATAACATAATACGTCATAATTATAATAATCACCACTATGTTGTAATACCCGAGATCGATAAATTAAATTCAAATATCGTTTGAACAAACACATTGAAAGCTGGTATACATATCTGTAAGTGCTTGTCATAGAGAAAGTTTTTATGCATTCATTTTTCTTATAACTCGCGATTATACTATGTCGTTATTGTGTTTTATATTACAATATTATAAAGCGGGTGAAGTCGTTGATAGTTGCTTTAAAACTTTAAAGTATAATACAAGATAGATACGAGACCTCAATACAAAAATTTTCGGTGGTAACATAAATAATCCATACGTTTACATGGAACTGGAATGTCTGTGTTTTGTCCGGGATGATTACCGACACGGTTGAATTGATTTTGACGAGACTTTTATTGGTAGATATAAGACTTCTCTAAGCATAATTTAATCTACATATCATTACGCTTTTCCATAAGTAATAGTATATAAAGTAGTAACAATAAAATGTGACACTAATAACTTGAAATTGGTAAAAGAGTTACGGCGATAAAACGGAGTGGACCATTTTCATGTCAACGGAGTCGCGAATACAAATTAGTATATCATAATATTTATAAGTACTTCACAGAATAAAGGCAATAACTATAACATAAGTTAGAACAATAAATAATCACATAAAACTACCCGATAGACATATGATTTTTCCACGCCGTTAACGATATAAATTATGCAATATTAATTTGTAGATCGCTATAAACGAATGGACAAACAAGTAATAAATTGTCGTATCGACCGTTCTGTCATTGTAGAAACCCCTTACTGAGTAATATCCAGTTTAATATAATTTATTGGCCGTGCTCGAAACAGTTCATTGCGAGTATACTTCAATACAAATATAATAACTAAATACGCTTCAATTATATTTGTTATTCATTATTTTGTTACAGATATGATATTTTATATTTATGGCATTGTTAATCGTCTTAGTTAAACCGGTAATAATTTATATATCTAAACTGCAACCATATATATATCCTTCTTTGTTATGCCTTCACACCTTAATCATTCAACAGATCATAATTAAATTTTGCATAGACTTCAGTGGTACAAAAATGGTCCTTTTGTTTAGAAAAAAGTACTATTCCCGGAGGATAGGTTAAATCTACATTAGTGAAGGCGTAGGCAAATGTTAGTAGTACATAAAAACAGCCTCGTATCTCTTTATCTCTCCGTTAGTGTGCTTATAACTCGTAAAATACTAAACTGATTTAGATTACTTATTTTTATTCATAGATCTATTCCTTTTAGTTTTAAATTTTAGTGTATTTTGTTATGTTAGTTTAATAGACGGAGATTAAAGGTAAATTAATTCGACACAAAACGACTACCAGTAATAATGCTAATTTTTATTGTTACAAATCTCTGCATTCTGTTGCAATATTTTACCTAAATTAATTAATATTAACCAATATAATTTAGTAGATAATTGCTTAGAATGAAATCTACTGAAATAAATCTGGAAACCATTAACTTGATTGTACGTGAAAATCACAGAGTAAACGTGACAAAATAATTTACATTAATTACTGTAAGGCAAGAAATACTCGTATTGCGTACACAGGAAGCTTTTGCAACAAACATGTGACTATAACATTAGCTCTGTTAATTTTAAAAAGTTTGGTATTAGAGACAACAATGATTTTACAATTCAAACAACTAGAACCGCAGACATAGTTAGTTTGAAAATATCCACTACTATTATGAATACACGAATGTGAGTTTTTTTGTTGTTGCGCTTTCAAGCGTTAACCATTCAACCGATTTACTCTTATGCATTTATTTTTTATTAATTTTTATACATGTTATCAAGGATATAAAAAAGGATATAGGTTTCTTTAATCCAGGAAAAGAGTACTATACCAGACTAATAAAAAGATGCTGACCGTAGTGCAAAATTAGGATCGACGCACGGTACATTAAATGTGGTTAAAGTAAATTACTGGAAAATGTTATCAAACGTGATTCAATTTTAATGATTGGATATTGCTTTGATGAAAAGAATAAATAAAAAAGTATTTGGTACAAATTAATACAGTGTCAGCGTCTTCATATACCTTGGTTTAATGAATGCAATTTAAATCGACAATATGGCAAAATAGCATTAAAACTTCGTTCAGGGCACTATCAGGCGGGAAGTTTTGCATTTCTAATAAAGAAATCGAAGTCAACTAACTGCATTTTATGTGGAAAAATTGATGATGTGCATTACTTGATGATGAACTGTGCTAAGAACAGCATTGAAAGAGAGTCGTTGATGGGTATTATGAGTGTTAGTTGCCAAAACTTAAGTATTTGTCACAGTATTTTGGCAGAACCCTGTTTGGATGATGTTGTGTGACTTGGTAATGATATCTCACCAGCAACTCTGCTGGTGAACCTTGAGCTTGAACCTGGAAACAATGAGGCTGTTATGTTCAATAGGATAAAAGCTTCTAAAAATGAAAAAAAAAACCTTTGAACCAATTATTGAACCAAATTATTGAGTGCGATATAACCTAAATGAAATAAATCCTTATAAAATTGAATCTACTAAAAGTTTTGTATTAGTGCGTCAAAAAACTTATAACTCCCTACACTACCCACAGTTTGCTATTGAATTCGCTCTTTATTTATTGTTAGCGATAAAATAATATTAATCTCAAGGGGATTACAGTTGGATTTTATTCTTGCACCCACAACTCGGAACTTTGAAAATAGCCACGGATAATTCGCCAGCGTCCACAATAACGTGGATGGGTAATCCACTAATGAAAGTATAACGATTGTTTTATGGTGAACATTTGGTTTTAACGAGGCTAAAAGTTACGCGATAAAACGTGATCTGCTTAAGGTTCGAGTATTGAGAAAAATTACACATTAAACACTTCAGTCAGTCCATTACGCGTTGAATATTTTTATAGTTTCGTTGCAAAGTTCTCTTATCCAAGGACATTTTATTATATTGTAAGAGTATTCAAAGTAGATTTAACGTTTATAAGAGTTCATGATGCCGTTCAACATAGTAGGTATTTGAATATTTTTATCTTTGTGTAGATGAAAGTAAAAATGGTAAAGTTTTAATGTACATACAAAGTAATTGCCTTAGGTTAATGACTCTGTAGAACATAACTGTAATAATTTTATATTATTTAAGTTTTTATTTAAAACGGTACTGAAGATTAAAGGAAAAATTGATTGAAATTTTCATACATCTACTTACCTTAACTTCTGTTTACTTGTATGAAAATGTATGGAAATATCAGGTCTTCTATGTTGTTACTTGTTCCAAAATTTTAATTTAATTTCGATGTTGGTGTAGGCAACTATATTGTGGCCTTCAATTTCTTGTTGTTGATAACTATTCACTGACTGGATATCCATCTATCGTATAGGCTCCCATTGAAAAGCAGCGCTGCCGTATTATTGCCTTGAACCGAAGCATATTGCTGAAAGGGGTTATATGTTGTTAAATATTTTTTATTCCTGGAAATTTTAGCAATTTAATCATACAACATTTTGGTACCAACGTTAAAAATTAATTATACTTTTCTTATTTTTTTTCTTATCATGGTGCTTTTCTAATTAAATTCATTTAGTGTAAGTATTTCACCACACCCTTAACGGATTTAAGTAGCGATATAGTCAAATATGGTATCGCGTTAATTCTGGAGGGGTTCATTCTCAGGAACAGGTACCGAAATTAACCAATGGGTGCTTGGTGACATTATCTAATTAGATGCAGTTTATTCAAATTGTGATTATTACATGCATATACGCAAATACCTGCATACAATATACAATAACAGAGAAAGAAGATATCAGATGAAGGGCGAGAGACACGTGAGCATAACTGAAATGATTCTAAAATTAATAAAAATATTACATTTATTGTAGTGGTATATCCACACTAAACGTTCGACTTTTATCAGGAATGGAGTAGTAATCAGCTACGGAAGTTTCCGTGCGTAAGAGGGATTATATTTTCGATAACTTAGCTTAGGGTAGCCGGCCATAAATAGAGAAAAAGAGATAGTATACGGCGAAGTACGATCGTAAGTAATCTGGGAATTTGTTATTGCCCGAGCAAAACCAAGAATACTCTTGGGAGCCATAGAGTATTTTTCAAAATATTTGGCATAACTGGGGTGAAACCCGAAACGTTTACGTAAAGAAATGCGAGTTATTTATTAATAACATTTTTTCTTAATTTATTAGAACTTAGTATATCTATTTATTAGAGAACTGTTTACGAAAGAATTTTTGAAATGGAAGCAACAAAGTATTCGCAACGTTAATTTGTTTTCAGCATTTGACTTTTATTATCATTTTGTATTAAAATATGTGAAAAATTAAAAATAAAATAAAAAGAAACGCAACACAATACGTCTCACATTAAACATTCTATAACAATAAAACTTGATAGCTGAATGTATGTAAGTGCATCATGATCTTCAGAATATCTACACTTGCTTGGATAATTATTTGTTGTTATCTTCGTAATTATCAGTACAAGGTTTGTATAAAAAACCGTACGAAAATGTTAAGATTTTATAAAAAGGCATTCCATATAGAAAAATGAGTAAGAGAATTGGTAGATTGATTTGCAGTTCATTACATGGTCGTATTAAGGTAAGATTTGGTCTCATTTCCCTCGTCTGTACAACCATGTGAAGAAACCAGGGCGGGCAACTATATATAAAATCGGATGTTAGTACATATTACCTGAGATTGATAAACTCGTAGACCGTTTGATCGATCATCATAAAAGTTAGCTCACCTGAGTGTCTTTTCATGGGGAACATTTTTATATGATCCATTTTATTATAAACTGCGACTACGTGGCGTTAGACTATATTTTACTATTACTACTTTAAGTTTGATATTAGAATTTAATGCGAACTGAATTGCTTATTATTAAGAGATAAGATTTGAATTATTCTTTGTAATGGAAATTTAAAAATACGTTACTGAAATAAAAAATAAACTATATTATCAGCTAGCAATATGGAATGTAATTTATATTAGATATTTACATGAATGCGAACGAAGCCGCGAGTAAAAACTAGCGTTCAAGTATTCGTGGTTCTTCTTTGCCTAATTAATAATTGAAGTTTTTTTTTTTTAGTTAAAACGTCAAGTAATGTTATTTATTAGTATAAGTGTATTCTGTGTAAAATTGTATTATAATTGATTTAATTAGTAAACGGTACTTAAAAATATATAATCAAGACATTGCTTTCGAATTTATCTAGTTATTAGATTTTGGCGTAAATAAAAAGTATTTCTACAGATTTCTAACAATATACGTAACTATATATTCCCATAATACATATTACTATGAAAACTGCAAAAATATATGTCACCTTTCCACTAACATATCTTACAAATAACATCAACGTAATAGCAATCGTAAACTTGTTTTGCGTATCCACGAAACACGCTTCTTGTTTTACTCCCCCCATAACATTTTTACACGTGAAAATATTTTCGTGACCACATAAATATATAGGTGTTCGACGTACTCGCGCCCCTAAAGCTCGGTTTAGAAAAACGCAATATCGCATGAGTCGCCGGGGAAGTGTGCCCTATGGATTTACAACATTAAATTGGTCGCGACAGGGCTGTCAAACAACTGAAACTTTTCAGATCGCGTGACTAATGTATACTTGTACCGTTTGAGAGGTTAAATAAAGTATATACGCAGAAATCGGGTTTTAGTACCCTTTAATTTGTAACCTTGTTTGTTTTATCGGCAAAACGCTTACGTTGTTAACCTAGTTCGCTATTAACATAAAGAGGCCGCGAAAAGGCCTTTTTTGTTCTAATTTCATAATTTTTGGCGGAATAATCATTGGTTTAAGCCGTTGCAAATAATCTATACTTGAATCGTTTAGTGAAGAAGTGTTTCGTTAGATTTTTTCGTTTTTGGTAACTAATTTTTTTAATAAGAATGTGAGTTTGTTTGATTGTTACGCTTTCACGCCTTCAAGATTCAACTGGTCAAGATTAAATTTTGCATACACTTTGCTACGGGTACAGTAAGGAATATAAGGCACCTTTCATCTAGCAAATAGTACTGAAATCGTTGAATAGGTCAAATTTACATTATTGCGAGTATAACCGCAGACAAAAGCTATTAGGCTTTAATTTTTATTTAAAAAACCTAAATCACTACACAATACACATCACTTGCTTCATAAATTTTAAGAGATAAGTAAGAAAGCTAAATATTAACATGAAGAACGAAAAGGAAAACTAAAAATACACAAAACAGATTTTAAAGACCTTTCAAAATAAAAATATGTCAATTATAACCAATTATTTGGATTTTTTTTTGTATTATAGGGGGCAAACGAACAGGTGGGTCACTTACCATCAGGTAAGTGATCACTGCCATCTATAAACACTAGCAACACCAGGGGAGTCGTAAGTGCGTTGCCGGCCTTTTAATATATGTGGGCCTCCGCCGCTCTCACTGACCGAACGAAACGCAGCAGTGCAAGCACTGTTACTTCACGTCGGCTTTCTGTGAGAGGGTGGTACTGCCCCGGGCGAACCGACCCATTCATTTTGAAACCAGTAATAGTTTCAGCGTAGGATCATCATCTGAAGCATATTTGTTCCTATTATGTGATTTATCAGATTTTAAAAATACCAATATGTTGGTGATTGGCGTGAAAAAGATAAGTTCTATATTTGGGAATAAATTTACCCTAACAGCGAGCGATGCATTACAGGCTAGAAATTGACTTAGTAATAATAATCCTACAGTACAGTGTTACATTATATTAAATATTAATCTCTCAACCCTAAATCGTATCACTTAAACTCGCCCAGCAGAAATCTTTTGTCCCTAGATAGTATAGACTGCGTTTATCACCGCCACGACTTTTAGTAGCAATTGCATACGCCTATTGCGTATACGACAGGACATAAACTCACCCTTAGCAATAACCAGCGTTGAAGAGATGAGACGGCGAATCGTAGAAGCGAAATAATTTATAGCCCGAGGCTCGGATAAGTTAATAAGTAACTTTCGCCGCTTATAAAAATGCTACATAAAACTTTGTTACTTTGTTGATCTACTGGGAGTTGGGAGGTATTATTTATTTAAGAATATTGGGTTGGATGGTTCCATTTAAGCAATATAAGTATATAGGTATTAGAATGTAAAAAGTCATTACAACTATGCACGGACTAGTTTTTGCCACCGACTTCGCTCGCCTTAACGTCACCGTTATCATTTGCTCCGAACCGTTATCGGTTACGGCGACAGTTAAAAGACTACATGTTAACATAACAGTGTGCTTCTCCATCCTTTCGTGTGCACGTAAATGCCTGATACATTCTACCTTCGTGGTAAGCGTGCGTTCACACTTGGAGCAAGTCAACACACCTTTACTATAATGTAGATTTGACCTATCCTTATCGAACAGTACTTTTTTTTAATGAATGAGATACTATTCTGTATATGTCTTTCACAACGTGTATACAGAATGATCGTAGTGAGTACTTAAGATGGGAAAGCGTAACAAATTAGCTTACTTTCGCATTTATCATATCAGTTAAGACTATTCTTTTGAAGTCTAAGTTTATTTCAAAATATTTTTTTTTTATACTTTATAGGTTAGCGTTTGACCTTAATCTCATCTGGTGTTAAATGATGATTTAGTCTAAGATAGTGGTCACGCTAAGCCTAGAGAGAGACTGGCTTTCAAGTGCAGCTGCGGGAACACACCAACATGTGCTTGGCGACAGATTTTCAACTTGAGGGCGGTAGCTAGCCACGCGGACTTAGAACAAGCCCTACCACCATACTATGGTTTCATTACGATGTTTTCCTTCAACGAAAGCTTCAACTCAGTTGCTAGAATTCGAACCTACATCCTTCAACGCTGTGTCCGAACACGCTACCAACTGAGCCATCATTGCTTCAAAATACTTGCTAAGCTTAAAAGAAAATATGGCTTCATACCATTGAAGTTCGTAAATGTGTTTTATTATTATTTCAGTACACTATATTATGTTACTATTCAGCAATAACAATAATTGTTTATTGAGTTATTATTTCATTTCATATTTATATCTCATTCCAAAGTTTTAATACGTTTTTATTTATTTTTATAGTAAATTATCTGTGAAAGTAACGTGCGTTTTTTATATTAACAAAATTATATGTAAAATAGTAATAACCTTACAAAAAGAAATACATTATTAATATAACACCAATTTGTGGATTTATGAATATAAGTAGTTTACGAAATACCCATCAACAATCTGAACGGATTGCAGTGCCACATATTAATTGATCAAGTACTCTATCTGACCAGACCACGACTTGAATCATGAAAAAAATGTATGATAAAACTGACTATAGAGTGTTACGTTTAGGACATAGGTACTTATTGTATGTAACAATGATCCTGTCCATTTATATTTAAATTATTAATAGCGACTGTAAGTTAATATTTGTCTATCGAAAATCAACATTACTTTAGGAATGTATCGTAGCTACCTAAAATGAAATTCTAGCGAAAATAACAAACAAATTTAAAATTACCAAATAACAACAACCCTATTTCTTATAACACATTACAAGACGATGAAACACGACGCATATTAATATATAATTTGGCACCAAAACAAATATATTAACTCTCAAATTCTCTCCACGTGTGAGCGCGTAATGACTCACGCGTCACATCAAAGTTACGTTCTCGTCTCTCAAACCTCTCCAGCGCGTGCATCATCCACGCAGTACTCTCTACGGACTCTAGCCACAGTGAATTATAACTTAGCAGGCCAATGACCGATAAAATCATTTTAGTTTATTTGAAAACAAAATGTATGTTGCTTGACGAGCTAATCATATAAACGGCTGAAGCAATTTTAATGAGGTTTGTACTGATAAAAAAACAATTCAGATTAGATCAGAACAGATTAGAGTAGTATCTGAGCTACATTCTATTAAACTGTTCTATTGAAGCGAACAATTAATTATAAGATTTATTCGAAGTAACTTAGAGTCGTCGAAAAGGTTATAGATGGAATAGGCAATGATAAATCACAATACAAAAAAAAAACAAAAGACAGTATACAATCCGCATAAAACATGTAGTACTCATGAAACAATATAACCATTTTCACCCGAACAAAATCAAGGGCACCTATGATATCATCTCTAGTTCAGAATTTAATGTATGTTCGCAAAAACTTTGAAAAACTGGTGTTCGTAAAACACAGGCATGATCTAAAGACTAGAACCTGTGACAAATTGGCCGTTCCATGCTTTAGACTCAGTAAAATCAGTAACAGGTTTTTAGGTATTAGTGTTAGGTTTTATAACACAGTCCCAAAACATATTACCGATTTGAAGTGCCATGTTAAGCGGAATTTGGTGTCAAAGGGCTATTATAGAGTGGATCAATATGTGAACGATGATGATGTCTGGAATTGACTCCTCTCTGTGCATCCACTAAAACGATTGTAACGTATAACGTATTTTAAATATATAATTGTATGTTAAAAAGATAAACCCGAGTTTCTTGCCGATTCTTCTCGATGAATGGGATGTTTTCCGAACCGGTGGTAGTTTTAACGTTCATAAACGCCTTCTTAGGGCCTAAATTGAATATTTTTGATTTGATTTTTTGAGAATAAATACTTACGCTTATTTATATACATTCACTAGCAGTCCGGTGAAGCTGTGAAGGCCCGTTAGGCCAATAGCGTAGTCACATCGAAACAAAAATTTACATTCACATTTTACACCTGGGTAAATATTTCAGTTTTTTACTACCTTTGGTTTACAGCTAATTAGACACTTTAAAAGGTCAAGTTTGTTCAGTCGATTATCCAGCTAAATATTTGCAAAATATACAAGCGTACAATTGTATAATTTTTTAACAGTTCGGTGAGTTGTTTTCCACATATAGAACTATTTACCATAGTTAATATGTTTTCCAATTAAACTTGAATTGAAATGAAAACAACAGTAAATGTATTTTAAATTTAACAAACATCCTCCACCTTAATTTATGATTTTGGAAAAAAAAGTACAATATTTATAATAATAATTATATACCTAATTGTGATACAGTTTGTAGGTAGTACATATGCCAATAAAACAGTGTATTTAAACTTATTTTATTAATTACGTATTTCGTAGGTGGTAGAGCTACGCTGAAGCTATTACTGGTTTCAGCATGAATGGGTCGGCTCGCCCGGGGTAGTATCACCCTCTCACAGAAAACCGACGTGAGGTAACAGTGGTTGCACTGTTGCATTTGGTTCGGTCAGTGAGAGCCAGAGGCCCATATATTTAAAAGGCCGGCAACGCACTTGCGACTCTCTCCTGGTGTTGCTAGTGACCCACCTGTTTGTTTGCCCCCTATAATATAAAATAATAATAATAATAATTACAGGCATTTAATTATATTTATTATATGTATTGGAAATAGATTTGAAACGCTAAACATTGTTGTACTGTGACACAAGTGTACTAATTCCCGATGGATCTCACATGTTTGAGCCGAGATTGTGAATCTCCCTCTACCTGTTCACCCCACGTCGCACCCGCTTGTTTGTAAATGGGAATTAATACCCTTAAACGTTAATTTTATTGTTTACATCGTTGCATATTATTAGAGATTGCATTGCATATGGTATATTTTATACAAGTAGATTAAGGTTTTGACGCGACGATGGCTCAGTTGATAGTGTGTTTGGACACTGCGTAGATTGATGTAACTTCGAACACTTGCGACTGAGATGGAGCTCTCGGTGAAGGATAACATCAAGATGAAACCATAATGTGATGGAAAAGGTTCTCTAATTCAACTTGGCGAGTTACCATCGTCACGTTGAAAATCTGAATCTGTCACTAAGCACGGGTTGGTGTGTTTTGGCTGCTCTGGAGAACCAGTCCCACTTGAAGTTTACCATATTTACCATTTTAGGTCACATTGCAATTAAACATCAGATGAGAGTTTAATGAAATGCTAAAATCTATAAAATAAAAAAGAATGTCAACAAAATATTATAAATACAAAAATTATCGCATTCCATGGATCCCTTTTTTACATATCTCTCTAAGTAAATTTATACATGTAAATAAAATTGAAATAGCTGTTGGACATGCGAAAAATCAAATTAATTTATTTGTTTAAATTGCTTGTGTTTGTTCGGATCACAAATAAGTAATCTCTGAGGTGCTTAAACCCAATCGGACGATATTTTTACTAATAGATAGAAGACTTTTCACATGTTTATTCAGGTTATAATTACGCTTTTCTATAAAGGTAATGCTGGAATAATAAAAAAATAGAGGTAACGCAATATAAATTAGACAGGTTTAAATAACTTTAAGTAGTACTGATAAAGTTACAATAAAAAATAAAGAAAGACAGCCTATGTTAAATCCTAATAAAAAACGAAAAACAATAAAACCATTTTTTATCTTACCTGTTTTATAATAGATCTAGCAGAAAGAACAAATTAATAATCTAATTGTGTTAGTTAATTCACTATAGTATTATGCAACTTGAATCTCAGTTAAGCACGTCTTAAATGCATTAGATTCGAATACAATATTTACATTACAAACTAAGAAAAGCACGTAATGATTACGGAACTAACTCAAGGCACGTTCCTAATTTGCCTTTCAAATACTTTGAAACAGAGAAGTATTCTAGTGAAGCGCTTTGACTGTGAAAATTCGCAAAGAGGCTAGTATTACGTACAAACTATCCAACCAAGAAAGCGACTTGAGAAATTCCGCCCGCGTAATCGACAAAACACACTTCTCTAGGGGCCCGTCGCGTCGACCAACCCACCCTATCTCAACATTCTTACAGTTTAATGTATGCAAACGCATTTTGTTTCAAAGCCTAGCTCCCTTAAGGACGGTGTTACTCGAGGGCCCTCTAGCGTTGTACACCTCGCCGCAGAACTTTTTCCCCGTACAACCCACAACATAGTCTTTGATCTTCACAAATGTGAATATAATGTCGAAACCGGTTAAGTCGCGTTTCCTTATCTCGCTGCACATTCGCGAGCTTTTTTTGTTGGCATATCACAATTGCTTTTATTTTAGTGGAAACAAAGTAAGCATATACTGTCTCTTTGTTTCTGTTGTATTTATTTTGTTTGTGAAATGAAACGTATTTTTTTTGTATTTATTTAACTGTATTCTTTGTTACAATATAGCTGTGGAAATATGTGATAGCCTTTTATGAAATCTATGTGAATAATTTATATCGTGCGATGGAAAATAAAAGTCTTCGCAGTTTCAACTGTTAGTGGAGTATACAAAATAAAATATTAAAGGCTTCGTACTCCGCTATTAAAATTAATTCATTCGTAGCCCTATCACCATGTCACGGTTTCACCGAAAGCTCCGACTTAGTTGTTAGGATTCGAACCTACGTCCTTCGACGCTGTGTCCAAACATGCTATCAACTAAGCCATCATCGCTTTTGAAAATACTTAAAACTACTTTTTACTGTCTGTTGCAGGGTTTTATAGAAAAGTCAAAATTATAGAATTATCATGTTCCATGCATACTAATAGTTATGCTTAGTATAATATTAATGTAAAACAACAATTAATTACTTGAGTAAATGAAGACTTGCTTTATTTCGCCAGAGGACGACTAGATGCCTTCAGGGTTTCCATCCTTATGTAATTGATATTCGTCGTGTGAAACGATTTGGTTCCACATTTATTATACGTACGATTAAGGAGTGGAATTCCCTCACGGCGTCTGTCTTTCTGTCATCCTATAACTTGGGAGTATTCAAGAGAAGAGTGAATAGTCATCTAGCGGGTAAGCGACCTCGTCTTCGCTTATCATCAGCTGAAATGGAAGCCAAGCGGGTGCCTGTAAAATATAAATATATATTAGCACTATTTTTTCAAACACAGGCTTTCGTAATAGCATAAAGCTTTTTTTTATATTGTCTGGAGTACAGGAAAGAATATAAGATTCCTTTCGTCGTGAAAAAAGTCCCGAGGGATAAATACGCACATAAACGCGAGCGAAGCCAAGGGAAAGCTAGTTAGTTATCAGTAAATATCAGTGTAGTCGTGATTTTTAATTTCACATATGTTATTTAGCTTTTGATCGATAGTAGATCGTTAGAGATATTGAACTTCTTCCTTTCGAAATGTGTCCATTTATGAAAAATTATTTAAAGAAACTCCATATATCACAGTCTTATAAAAATCAAGTTAGGTAGTAACTGAGAGTCATCAATTATAACCAAAAATAACTTATCCCCAATGATGAGGGATTATTCGACGACAAAGTAAGCATCAACATACACCATGTGTCGACCTCCGAAATAGAATTGGACGCCAGTGCAGCTATGTCACACGTGACGGTCTTAAAAACAGATCGTTTCCTTTAAAAAAGTTAATTTGACGCTTTTCGTCCTTAGACAGATACAAAAAGTGTAATTTTTAAAAGCCGTTAAGAGGCATATGTCCTTAATAATGAGACGGTGGCGCGGAACGCGAGATATGTGATTCCTTGTTTCCGATACTAATAGTTTTTGTATGAGTAACGGATATCTCAAGTTATTCTTTTTACCTTAGAGAAATTAGGCAATAATAATTGAAACTTAAAGGAATATATATAATAAAAAAAGCAACTGTTGGCAAATATTTGAACACTGCTATTATTCAATAACGTTCTAGAAGCAATAAGTAGGTAATGTTTGTTCGGGGACATATAAACATTTATTTGATAATATAATCCATAATGTTCACGATAAATGTAGCTTATGAAATTATTATTATTTTTTTTATATTATAGGGGGCTAACGAACAGGTGGGTCACCTGATGGTAAGTGATCACCGCTGTCCATAGACACTAGCAACACCAGGAGAGTCGCAAGTGTGTTGTCGGCCTTTTAATATATGTGGGCCTCCGGCACTCTCACTGACCGAACGAAACGCAACAGTGCAACCACTGTTACTTCACATCGGTTTTCTGTGAGAGGGTGGTACTACCCCGGGCGAGCCGACCCATTCATGCTGAAACCAGTAATAGCTTCAGCGTAGCTCTACCACCTACAAACAACATTGAAAATACTGTTATAATATGGCTATTGTTATGTAGCTAACTGATCTCAGCCCAATAATAAAATATATGTTACGATCCGCCATTTTTTTTTCAATGTATGCAAAACCTTTTCAATCTTGTCAATGATTTATGTAATCTGAATTTCAAGCGTAGACGAAAACTTTTTCTATCTTATAGAGAATATTATAATGAACCGAATTTGATGAATATTATCATTAAATATTTACATAATGCTCATTAAATGGGAGATCAAACGAAGTACCCTAATGAAAATATATTTCTTGAAACCTTAAATTTCTCAGGTTTCGAGAATAGCTTTTTTCTGTTTGTAATATGACTAAAAATTTAATCAAAAATCGTATACTTATTTTATAGTTTACTAGCTTCCGCGCATAGCTTCGCTCTCGTTAATGTAAACTTGGTATATATCTCGGCAACAGAACTTTTTAAAAGAAAAACTTTACTACTGTTATGATATGAGACTAGGTGAAATGTAAAAGCGATGTTAAGGGACAAATGTATAATATATAAACAAAACAGGAATAAAATTATGTATATATATTTAGGATTTGCGAGAGAATGAGACAGAAAACATTATATAGTGTTTCTTATATTCGCGACCTCAACTTTAAGGTTTCGTGTGAACTGCATTAATATATTTTCTTCTGGATGACAGGTATTCTATGTCCTTTTCTGTATTCCTATTAACGTATACGTAAAATTTTATGACCATTGGTGAAGTTGTGAAAGCGTAACAAACAAATAAACAAACTCACATTCTCACGGATAATATTACTTAAGATAGTTCTTAATGTTTGACTTTAATCTCATCTGATATTAATTCTTTTCTGACTTAAAATGTTCTCGACCTAACATATTAAGCTTAAAGGATGATTGGCTCATGAAACTCACCTACAGGCGCTTTACCGATTTAATTTCATGACCATTATTAAATACCATTCTTTCTTTATAATATAACGCCTAATTTAGATGATGTTGATACATCTCTATACTTCAATGAATTTAAACGCATCAATCAGAAATATTTCAATGACACTAAAATATATTATAATAAAAAAATGATTACTCTCTAATGGAAGCTTTAAACGAGTTCAAGATTAATGGTTATGAATTAGGTTTTTTCTATCTTATCCGATAATGACCTTTGTTAGTACACAATCTCCTAATATCTTTCAAAGAAATTATGAATAACCCTTGTTGGAATTTCTTTTGAAGTTCAACGAATCTTCCATTATATTAGTTGGAAATTTATTACATAGTTTTTTTTTTATCATATAATAAATGTTTCAATGATATTAACTTCTTTCAGCCTATGTATTGAAGAAATAGGCTTCTGTAAAATATTATAAGGCTTCTGTTCAAATAACTACATATTTTCTATAACAAACATTACATTAGTTTCACTACATACATTTTTTTTCTATTTTTTTTTTGACATCCAATCTACTTACTGTAATTATCATGTAAGTAATAATAATACAAAAGTCTTGTAATCATTTCAATGTTCTAACAACATGGTAGCCCCCTTGTTAAAACTTTCCAAGGAGTTTTTGTGGCAGCTCGGAAGTTACGCTCTGTAGTATTATTTTTCATCCACTTCACTTATGCACAGTAACCGAACTATATAACGTAAAATGCCACTAATATTACAAAATATAGAGTCAAATAACACAAGATTGTGAATAAAATATAAAAGCCACTACATGATAGACTAAGGTTCCGCAAAAAACTCCGCCCGATTTATTCAAAGATCAAAAATTCGTTTGGATACTAACAGATTTGCTCAGTAAGTTTGCGAAATCAAGAGCCGAGTACGGCAGCCGGTTTATAGTTCTTTTTAACACATACCCAACCTAACATGACTTAACACGTCGCTATTGGGTCACTATAGGATTTAGTACTCACGGGGCATCGTTGTAGGTGGACGCCCTCAGCGCCACCAATGTCCGAGCGCTGCAAAGTGCACAACGCATGGTGGCGCAGAAGGCTATACACAGTTACCGCACGGTGTCCTCAGCGGCAGCCTTCCTGCTGGAGGCAGATGTGCTTGCCCCCGTATATCAGTATACGACGGTTAAGAAACGGATGGAGGAGCCTTTAGCTCCCAGGGAAAAAAGAAAGAGAGAGAGGGAGGAGATGTTGGGAAGGTGGAGAATGGACTTGGTGGATGCGCGTTATGGTCGATATACGATTGACACCGTCCACCCGGTCCTGCCGGAATGGTGTGAGCAAAAATGAAGCTCTCTGTCGTTCCGATTGGTGCAGGTGCTGACCGCGCATGGATGCTTCGGTTGATACTTGCACCGAATCGCGCGCAGGGAGCCAACAACTGTATGTCATGAGTGCGGCGTTGAGCCGAACACCGCACAGCATACTCTGTTTGAGTGTGCTCCGTGTGAGGAGCAACACCACACTTTGGCTGCGGCAGTAGGTAGCGAGTCTGTGTGGAATATTGCTGCCTCCCTCTGCGAGGTCTGGCGGATGGTGGATACGGACGGTGTGTACACGGTCGTCTCCTGACAAGGATGGGGCCCGGTGGTACTGTTTGATGCCGAGCCAACCGCTGGGGCGACACGATGAATGCTGAAGAGATCTCGAGTCGCCTCAACAAAAGCGGTGGATGTACACCGTGGGGTTTTAGTGAGTAGGAGTCTCAGACTAACCAACCTCTCCCTTGGGTAGGTGGCGCGTCCATGATGGATTTCCCGACGTTAAAAAAAAGGATTTAGTACTCATCGTTGCATACCCATAACGTTGAATGAGAAATAAAACAATTTTCCCCAAATAAACAGACCAGCCCAGTTAATCTGCATATTATCTAGATCATCTTTAGAATAACATATATAACAGTTATAAAAATAAATATAATGTCCACATCATTTTTATAGAAAATATTAAATGACTATGAAAAAGCAATTGATTCATAGCGATAAATGGACATCAAACTAATACATAGCGTTTGGTATCTCACCACTAGCCCATTCATCTTCCGCAAATTTGATGGATGACTCGTCGCCACTTCCGTAATAAATGTAAACAAAACATTTATTTTTTGCGACCAAAACGTTTATAACGAATAGAATTTATCGATAACGTCAATTCTGAGACGACACGAGTCGCCCTTTTTGATCATTTTCAAAGATACGAACTCTTGAAGTATGTAACATTTTTTTGTAAAATTCACATTATTGACACGAGATCATGATCTCGCTATTAATTGGTTATTTATAATAGTTATGCTTAACCAATACTATACCTTATGACACAAATATAAGATATAAATTTATTTATGAATATATTTTAGACGAATGAAGACAATTTTTTGCGTTAACGAAAAAGGTTTTTTCGGAATGTGTCCTACGTAATAGACCAGATATTTTAATGAGGATATTTTTTAAATACCTCATGTTAATTCGTTGCGTGTTTTCAGGTGAATTCTCGTGCTGGAGCCTATGGTGCCTGCGGAAGTGTTGTTAAAATTCCCCGGGTGTAAATTAGTGATAGGCGACAGCGAAAACTGTTTACAATATTTTTTTTATATGTGGTCAATATAAGCTCGTATATAAATTTAAATAATAGTGGTTGGGCTTTTTCCAAGTCCGCCTAGCTAGCTACCATCCTCAAGTTGAAAATCTGTCGCTAAACACCTGTTGGTGTGTTCCGACAGCTGCACTTGAGAGCTAGTTTCCCTCTAGGTTTAACGTGACTACCGTCTTAGATCACATCATTATTTAACATCAGATAAGATTGTGGTCAAACGCTAATCTATAACGTACAAAAAAAAAGATAGTATATAACTTGATATTTCTGATGAAATTAATTCTCTATTTAGGCCAATCTAAAATCATATTTTTATGATCAAACTGTTTGTGTGCAGAAGCGAGTGTAGGATCACAATGTCTAGAAAATGTACCCAAATATAATTTTAACTTTTGGTATGTTTCACACGTTAGTCTAGATAATTTCGATAACTTAAACTTCATAATAATTTCAGTGATCTTGAATATCTATTACTGAAATTTGTCAGTTAATCAACAGCCAATTTATGGTTCTATTTATATGATAGTGGCAAAATTGTATGCGCACACATATCTTCATTAAAGAAAGAAAAGATAAGTTAAAATACAAATATTTTACAATTGTATTCAACTTTTATTCATAAATATTTCAGCTTTATTGAATTATCTACTTATTACACTTTTGTTAAATAATTTGTATATTTTAAATATCATTTTAATTTTCAGACTTGATAAAAACTAATTTTAAATATTTTATTAGTATAACATCTGTTTATAATATATATACATGTTAACATGGTAACCCAAGCCACTCAAGTGTAGAAGGTTTTCGAAGCACAGGTTTTCTACACTGAGGTAGCTATCTAAATGAGTTTTTGAAAATGCTCCATCACCAATATTACCATGCCACGGCTCTTTACATAATAAAATTCAAATCTATGGCAATCAACCAGGTAACCGAACACGTTACCACCATGCCATCATCGATTTGTCTTTATTATCAAATTTAACATATGTGTTTCATGGAATAGGTGTTTTATGGTTTGTATAGATCCTCATTAAAACTTATAAACCGATATTAAGTTTTATTATACATATTTTATGCAACGATTATAATGCCTCTAATAATGCATCGTTTTCCGGAACATATAAATATAGTTTCTATTTTTCAACCAATTATGAGCGATCAATTCAATTGTATTACACCCGCTACCGCTCATTAATGTGCTACTGATTTTTATTTTAACAACAACTGACCGAAACGTGAATCATACACTACAATTTTAATCAGGTCGTTAATGTGAACTAAACATGGTTAATTGGCTGAAATGACCCTTTAAGGTCTCGGAAAAAAAAGTCCGAATATGTGTTCGAACTGCATTAATTCTTGAGCGGGAAAAATCCATACGAATCATTCATGGAGAATGAATGTGCAAAATTCGAATTCTTTGAGGATTAGTGTGTAATTTCGTTAGTAAGTGTCACATGTTGTAAATCCGCTGACCCAGAGGTTTTGTCTGAAATTTACTTAAGCAATCGTATATCATCATGCACCTAAAAAAATTAGCTTAAATCATAATATATATAAATTACGTGTCACGTTGTTTGTCCGTAATAGATTCTTAAACTACTTAACGAATTGTAAAAAAATTTTGCATACCGTGTGTAGTTTCATCCAACTTGAAAGATAGCATAGTTTATATCTCAATTTATAATCGCAATATTATTATTATTTTATTCCGAATTATTTGTTTATTAACAAAGGGTGATGATAATCTCTGTTAGTTTGACAAGATTCTAACAGATGGCGGTGTAAGGTAAGTCGTTGACTGGATTGCGTATCATTGACTATAAGTAAGGATTACTTTGCAGAGAACTCGAATGAAGAAGAGTCTCGTTTGAGCAGCGGCCGAGTGCGCACGCGCCCGCTCGCAGCTCTGACGGTCCGTTAAGTTCGGCAACTCGCGCGCAGTTGTCGGATATTTTCGTGTGTGTCCGGAAGTTTAGTGTGTTCGAGCGGCTACTGTCGATCGTACGCTCTTTTCAGAGCGACGGTGCACCTCCATTAGTGCACCATTTAAACCGCACTTTTCGGTGCGAAGCCGTGCACACTGTTTGCAGTGCGTCGAGTCGCCGTGCTACGCGTCGTGCCTCGTGCTGCGCTTCGAGAGTCGTGCAGCGCGTCGTGTGCCGTGCAGAGCGTCGTTCTTCGCGCCGCGCCGTGTGCAGTTTTGAAGAGAAGATTCGCGTTCGCGTCGCGTCGCGTTCTCCCTTTGGCCCGGACACGGATTGTCCGTTAGATTTGAATTAGGCGCACCCCCCTGCCCCTCAGGCAGGGAGGTTAGTCATGTCTACCCCCGCGACCCCGCGTGCCCATCCGGCCCTTCCGGCCGTTGATGATACCGTCCACCTCGAAGAACTGTTGCGCTTCCACATGTTCGTCGAAAAGGAAGATCCGAATCTCGTCACGGAATATAACAGACTCCGGAAAGTCTATGCGCGCAACCCTCCCGGTAAGATACCGCGTTGTTTCTCCGCGAACCCTTTCGCGAATCTCCCGGACGACCCGTTCACGAGGCTCTCGGAATTCGATTCCGATGACGACTCGGACATGGACTACGATACAGTCCCCGCGACCGCGCCCGCGACCGTGCCTGCGCCCGCGACCGTGCCTGCGCCCGCGACCGTGCCTGCGCCCGCGACCGCGCCCGCCGATGACGACGGTTTCACAACCGTCACGCGCCGCGGTAAACGCCCACGCGCCGCGATTCAGACCGATAGCGACTCTGCTGCGGGACGTCCGACCCCAAACCAGCCCAATATAGGTGGCGCTCGGGTGCCCCGAGCCTCTCCCACGCCCTCTGCCGCGAATTCGGCTCAGGCCTCGGCTGCGGAACCCGCGGTCGCGGCTAAGAAGCCACGCCTACCGCCTCCCGTCACCTTCCGTGACAAAGCTCGATGGGTAGAGATTTCTGAAGACCTTAAGTCGAAGGAAATCGTCTACAAGTCTGCCGTCAACACTGTTGCCGGCATCTCCATTCGTGTTTCGACCCCCGATGAGCATCGCAAGCTCACCAGACACTTCAGGGAGCGTCAGCTCCCTTTCTTCACCCACGCGCTCGAGGAAGAGCGCCGCCTCCGTGTCGTCATTCGGGGAGTTCCCTCTGAGCTCACCGAATACGACATCTGCGATTGCCTGAACGGTCAGGACTTCCCAGTCCGGAGCGTGCAGCGCATGCGCCACCCCCGTACGAAGGCCCCCTTCAACTTGGTGTTGGTCACTCTGGACCGCTCCTTGGAAGGCAAGGCTATTTTCAGCCTCAACTCAGTTTGCGGCCTGTCCCCTGTCTACGTCGAGCTTCCTCGCAAGTCCCAGGTACCCTCGCAGTGTCACAACTGCCAGGTGTACGGTCATTCCGCCCGACACTGCCACCTGCGTCCCAGGTGTGTCAAGTGTCTCGGGGATCATTCCACTAAGGAGTGCCCCCGCACTCCCGAATCCGTCGAGCCTCCGAGCTGCGTCTTCTGCGAGCAAACGGGTCATACCGCGAACTATCGCGGGTGTCCCCGTGCGCCTCGCTCGACCTATCACCGTCGCGGCGGTCGTGCGACCCGGTCCAGGGCGCACGGCCCGCCGACTCGGACGAATCGGCCTCCGCCTCCGCCCATACAAAGCCAGAAGGCTTTCCCCGAACTGCCGGGCACCTCCAGTGCGCCGGCAGCATCCGCTACTCCGCCGAGCGCGCTCTCCTGGCGCGTAAGGCCTTCCCCGCCAGCTCCCTCGGCTCCTAAAGCCAAGCCCCAGCCCCCAAAGGCTCTGTCCACTCCTGCGCCACCTATCGCGGTTTCAGCATCGACCACCGGTATAGACTGGATAGCTCGCTTACTCTTGGTACACGATGTACAAGAGATAATCGCATTTAACGCGTTAGTTAATAGTACGTCTGAGCTCGGGCTCTTAAACGCTATCTCCGCTTTCCCGGCCGTCGCGACCACGGTACAGC
Organism: Antheraea assamensis; assembly: GCA_035772565.1. Taxonomy (NCBI): domain Eukaryota; kingdom Metazoa; phylum Arthropoda; class Insecta; order Lepidoptera; family Saturniidae; genus Antheraea; species Antheraea assamensis. The sequence continues at coordinate 96,808 of JAQQSE010000075.1, forward strand.
AATTAACCCGCGCCGCGCATAAATAAATTCGCGTAAATCAAAATATCAGATCGAACCCGCGTGTTCATACATAATAGACCGATATATTAGGATTTGTTACGTAATTATTTAGTTAAATCGGCACCGTGCCGTTGTACTTTATTTTTTAGCTCGATTCCCTCTCAAAAGATGCGTGTTTGCGCCCACGCCCGCGACTCTCTCTGCTCACGCCTCCGTGAGCGGGGGGTGAAGATTCGATCCCGCACACTCGTCGCGATTTTTCTTGTAACTGCTCGAGCCTAGGTAGTCCCTCGGTGTGGAGCCCTCGAGTATGTTACTCGCGCGAATACAGTGATTTACACATGTTCTACACTTACACGATCACCCCACACTCTTGCACATCTAGGCACTCAGTGGTGGGCTGTTTTTTTTGCCCTTTTCGGACTGAAATAGGTCACGTAACACAGTAGTCAGATACCAAATACACATATACATTCGTGAAACATGCATGGTCACACATGCATTTTTCATGAATTCATATATGAGTATTGTATGGATAGATAGCTTAGCTAGCTTAGTTAGTTCGGGAATCCGGCGACAGCTCAAGCCGAGGTGCACCGAGTGCCCTTGAGATGTTTCGCCTAAAAACAATCGGGTGAGTGCCCTAAGCGCTCCCCTTAGTAGTCCGGTGGAACTGTGAAGGCGGAATAAGCCGGCAGTGTAGGTCAGTTCGAAAAAAAAAAAAAAAAAAAAAAAAAAAAAGAGAACTCGAATGTGCTCGAAGTTCAAAGTGTCTCAATCAACAATTTTTGTAGTTACTCGTATTTTTCTTGTAATAAAAGGTCGCGATGGTATAATATTTTTGTTAGAGCAAATAATTTTATGATCAAACTTCTAAGAATAAATAAATAATTTGTAAGTAACATATGTAAGTACATAATATTATGTGGCCTTTGAAGAATACGGCTTCCTAGAACGAGAGAAGTTAGATCGTAAGACAGTCTGCATTTAGTGGGATTACCGCACGAAAAACAAGCTTAAGACCGAACTAAGTAGACAAGTCTGTTTAAAAAAGCTTGCTCTTGTATAAATCCCAATAAACATTAGACAGTATAGGTGTTTATTAGACACAATTTAACCCTATATCATAGGAGATTATTACAATCAACAGTGCCATATAAAACATTATTATATAAATTCACCAACAAACTTTTACCAGCTGTTCAAAACAATATTAATAAAGTTATACGTCAAATAATTGTTTCACGTTTCACGTTACAAAATGAGCGGCGCTCGGTTTGTCCTCCGGCGGTATATTTCACTGTTTCGAGTTCATAAAATTATGTAAAATTTTCTACCGAATGATAAGGTGCCGTGTAATTTTTATGAGCACATTTGCAGTAACAATAATAACAACTCGCAACTAATTAAAACCGGCACACGGAATGGAAGTGAGGCTTCCTTACCTTGATAAAGTACGGTCGGGAAAAATCCCAAAAAGAATGAGACATTTCATATATTTTTTGTTGCAATAAAATATTCAAATGTGAATTTATTTCTAGCCAGTTTCGACAGTAGTACTAGTGAAGTATTCGTTAATTTCAATAAAGTTTGATGTAAACAAGAGCACTGTTACACATTAAAAAAGTGATACATATTATATCAGTGCTATTTATATGTTACTTGGTGATGTTAACTTATCTTTGAAACCTGTAGACCATTAGGACCTTTATTTACGTGTATTTCAAAAGCTAAAATTATACATATAAAATTTCTTTGTAAAAAATGTAAAACCGTTTAGTTCCCCTCTCTCGTACAACACCATTTGATCCATTTCTCCACGGCAAGAAAACACAGATTGCTTAAACCGTAGTACTAATAAAAATTGTAATTTCTTACACAATTGATAACTTTATGTTAAATTAAGATATCGTGATAAATTTTTTTCAGATACAGCCCAAGTGTATAAGACGTAAAATAAAAAAAATGATTGAAAACTACCTTATAACCTTTGTAAAATGCCTATAGACCTCTATGATTTTATTTATATTGAAGATTGGGATGGAGCAACTATAACGTAAACTACTTGTAAACGCTTTATATCTATTTCTCTGTAATATCAGTCGTTGGAAAATTTTAATATTACTCGTAGAGAGGCAGTAAATAATATGTACGGAACTTTAGAAAGAGATAACTGGATACCTACATTTTTGTAGATCGCCATATCTATCGCACGAAGCGCCAAACGTCTTTACTCATAATACATACCTTTGAGATACAGAGATAATGCAATACAAAGTCGAAACTAAGCGATCATATCTTTCTAAAGCTCGATGTGTAACATTGACTACCGGATAATGTAGCACTGTCGTTCCTTAGCTTGTTTATTTTTGTAGGTTTCGTGATAGATAATTTAAATTTGGTGTTTGAATACGATATTTGATATTTTCCAGTGTCGCTTTGCTCTCAAGAAATTCAAATTTACGGAGGCGGTTACGCTACTTATTTTAGTAATATATTTTTATAAATATTGGTAATTAGAAACTACGTTAAAATGCTAATCTATCGGACCAAGCAGTACGTAACTAATTAGAATTCATTGATTATTTTTTTTATATTAAAGGGGGCAAACGAACAGGTGGGTCACCTGATGGTAAGTGATCACCACCGTCCATAGACACTAGCAACACCAGGGGAGTCGCAAGTGCGTTGCCGGCCTTTTAAATATGTGGGCCTCCGGCGCTCTCACCGACCGAACGAAACGCAACACTGCAAGCACTGTTACTTCACGTCGATTTTCTGTGAGAGGGTGGTACTACCCCAGGCGAGCCGACCCATTCATGCTGAAACCAGTAATAGCTTCTGCGTAGCTCTAACACCTACACGAAATGCCATACTAACTAGTAATTTTTAATAGATGTCATTGGAATATCATAATTTGTTTTTCTAGAGTTCATTGTCTATCATCGATGTTTAGTATTTATAGTCAAACTATAACAGTATTTAAAATTCAGAAATATCATGCGATCGTTTCATATACGACAATACATTGTTATTATATCAATAGAATCTTTGAACAAAAATAATTTAGATATATGTGAAGTACGTTTCTCGCGTATTATTTTTTGCGTCTCGCTTTTTATTGGATATAAGTAGAAAGATATTATCCAGAATAAAAAAGTACAAAGGTTTAAAGAAATATTAATCGCCTAAATATTTAAATATTAATAACGAACACTCCGATAGTTCATATTTCATGAGCTCCACTAGTAGCGTCAATTTCGTTTACATTTTCTAATAATTTATTTAGAAATTTGAATTGCGCGTACTGACGCTACTAAAAGACGACTTCTAATTAGCAAGTTGAGAGCTAAATATTACATTTATGATATGCAAATTTTGTTCAGTTAACTAAAGTGTGGAAAGATAAATTGAACTTTATTTCGAAGATGTTAAGGTGTACATTTAGTTGATCCTGAATTATAAGACGCAACTTTTCTTCTTTATAAGAAGACGGACCCATTTCGTATTATCGCGTTTATTTTATTATGTTTTAGGACGGTTCTTATTAAGGGAATGTAGATGTAAGCAAGACTGTGAAATGTTTAAAATATTTACTTATTTTTTTATTCATGTAAGTGAAAAATTGAAAATCACTTATGTCAACCTTCTCGGCCCTGCTAGTTGTAAATATAAAACCAACATTCATTTCTAAGTGGTGTTAGTGTGTAATTCTTTTAATTTCCTATTTGGTCCATGTGTGGCGTTACTATGTGCCTCGTATCATGAAGAATGTTATACTTTTAATTTTTCAAGTGTTTTACAAATTTGAATATTATTACCTGTAAAGATTAAAAAAATCTCGAATTCACAAAACGAAACAAAATATTAGAAAACTATTTCATTAGATACCTTTATAATATTAGTTTAAAATGGGGATACTTCGATTAAATTCATTAAGGTAGGTACATTTTTGGAGTCTAGATTCTTCTCTGTAATGGAAACTAATGATTTAGTATAGACATAATAAATATAAGGAATTTAGTCTTCGTTTAATTTTAATATTATTATTATATACAGGACGCTATTTCGCCAGGGGTGCATCAGGTGTGCCGTGAGAAGGGCCCAATATATAGCGGCAGCGGTTGAAGCTGACTGGCACAGAAGGTAAAAAGTTGTTGTGGAATTATTATTTTATAGGACAAGTATTTAGGTTGATAGTTGAAATATGTTTTGAGGAGACCGTGAGCATAAAAAAACACTGTATAATGTTTTCGGTCTCATTCCCTAGCACGTTATATGCTATAAAATTATATGTCTGTCTCTTTTTAATGTCACTTTTTGATTTCATCGTTCCCTTCCTTTTCATCGAGTTTTAAATCACAACAGGGCCAACGAAGTTTTCATTTCAAAAACGTTCACGATAATTAATTAAATATATAACTGTTTGTTTATTACTTTGTGTTATGGAAAAGGAAAATAAATAAACAAAACATAATAAATACATTCCATTTTTGTTTTGTTAATAAGAAGATGGCACGAAGAATCTTTATATCTTTAAAATGTCAAATATGATTGAAACGGCTCCGATTATATAAACTAAGATCCAATCCTACATAGTTTGTTTACTGTATGCATGGGTGTAAACTCCCAAATGACTCCTTTACAACAAACGCTACAGTTTCCAGACCTCGAGAGAACGAGGAAGTAATCTTCATTGTGGCCAGTCGAAACTATTAATCAAGACTCGAGACACTCGCGTCTCGGCCGCCACAGCTGAACCCTTTGCGTTCACCCTTAATGCTGTTTACATTGCCGTTAATTAAAAGCCGACCCTGACGTCCAATTAATTCTTTATTCTCTGTAGAATTAAGTATGTGTACATAATTACTATGAAATTTTTTATTAAAAATATGTATTTATGTAGATTATAATTACATTTTTTTTATATAAACATGTTAATGTTAATGAATTTTAATTGTGTTTATAAATTCGACTACATTAATATTTGTCAATATCTTAAAAATAATAGATACACATAAATAAACATTATAGATAAATTATTATACACATAAGTATTCAGGGTTTTAGTAATTATGTTTAATTAATAATATGTAAATTGTATACGGTAAGTTTGACGATAACAATAAATTGAATTACAATAAACAGTTATGTTTGTATAATTAGTTTTATTTAAATCAACTAAAATCTTAAATATTCAGTTAAAACGACATCTACAGTAATTTTACAAAATTACTAACTACAAGATTACTAAAATAGCAGTTTATAGATTCTTCAAAATTTTTATAGTAGCGACATCTATGAATTAATATCTACATGATTTTTTGTCATGATATTATTCTGCCAAAGTATATTTTGCCCCCAATAAAACCCAATAGGTGGCGTTTCAAACAACAAAAGTTTTAATGTAAATGAAAATAATTATAGTAGTGTCTCATAGATGGCGCTATTTCCCAATTATTAAAAAATATTCAAATACCAAATATAGAGGTTTTTTGGCGGGATCTGTCATGTAGTGGTTCTTATATTTTATTCATAATCTTGTGTTATTAGACTATATTTTGTAATATTGCTGGTGTTTTACGTAATATAGTTCAGTTATTATGCACAAGTGAAGTGGATGTGAAATAATACCACGGAGCATGCATTCTGAGATGTCACCAAAACTCCATGGAAAGTTCTAACAAGGAAACCACCATCTTGTTAGAACATTATAATTATCGCAAGGCACTTACTTGGCGAAATCTTGTTACTTGACGCTGGCTAGTGCACAAACCGTGACGGAGCCAAAAAAATAAAGAAGAAATACTAAATAATATTTATGCAAATAGACATAGTAAATGCATGGAATGAATGGTTCACCTTGGATTTGTGATACGTTGGTGTTGACATTAAAGAAAATTATTATTATTTTGGTGGCATTATAAAAGGAAATAATAATACTAAAATGTATCCGTTGTCACATTTCTCAAAAAATGTTTTTCATGTTGTTCGATTAACGACGTAAAATAACCTTTTTTTTTAAAAGACGTGAAGTAACAGTGGTTGCACTGTTGCGTTTCGTTCGATCAGTGAGAGCGCCGGAGGCCCGCATATATTAAAAGGCTGGCAACGCACTTGCGACTCCCCTGGTGTTGCTAGTGTCCATGGACAGCGGTGATCACTTACCATCAGGTGACCCACCTGTTCGTTTGCCCCTTATAGTATAAAAAAAAAATGTATATACCTGACGCGAGAGTGGACTTAACCTTTCTACGTATATGCAATGCATTCGGGTTGGCGCCGACTTCAGATATATTATTAGGTAGCGCATATACTAATATTTTTTATTTAATTTGATTAATGTAATAGCTTAGCTATTTTTATTTTTATTTTTAGTGCTTTCTTGTTTCCTCAGTGTTTCTTGCTATTGAAGTCGGTTTACTTTTTTTGTAAAAGTAATATTATGTTTTACGTATCTCGCCGTTCATTATTTCGCGTCGTCCTGTTGAAATTGATTTCACGGTTTTTAGACCATTATAATAATAATAACGTTTATCGCACGCGAAATAGAATTAGCATTTCGTATCTTGCGTGCTAATTCGAATTAGCAACAATTCTCATAATTTGTGAAAACTTTGTGAAAATTCGTCTAGTGGTTCTGGAGGTAAGTTTGTTCAAAAGGACATTTAAAATAAATTGACCTATTAAATTATTTCCTTATATTACGCAATCACAGTTTTCAATTTAAACACACGACGTTTGTACTGTTTGATTGTAGTAGATATAGATATATTGTGTAATACAATGTTACCGTGATGATATTTTCTAGAGAGTTAAACAAATGCTCTTAATGGTTATAGTATAACGCCCTATCCTTTTGGGGATCGCCAGTTAACGCTCCACCAAAACATCAGTGGTGATTCGTTACAGAATTTCAGACACGGAGTTAGGAATGACATTTTAATTTAAAAAATGGTACAAAAAACACGAGTGACATCCTTCTTCATCGTCAGAAGGATTTGCATTAATTATTAATTGAATTTAAAATAATATGAGAGCTCTAGAACATTCGTTGGCGAATACCGTCTGAGTCGCCTAGACGTTTGATATCAACCTAGGAATATTTAATTGATTTCCATAGTAGGTTCCCTGGAAAAGTTATCAGGGTTTCGCGAGTTAGTTACGACTGATATTGAATAATGATTGATTTGTGTTGGCTATGAAATATTTTCACTCTTGCAAAGTTTATTTTAACATTCTAATTTCAACTTTCTTTCTCTATTTATTTTTAAATGGAAGCTGTTGTATTACGGACTAAGCAATGTTTCGCAATAGAATTTACAAACACTATTTATAGATACAAAGTAAAGTCTCATATCAAAAACTTCTGTAGTTTTAAAAAAAACTAATATATATATAAATATGTTGAGTATTCCATAGCTTTAAAGATCTCACTACATCGGACCGTACTATGACCGTAACCGTCTCGAAACTTGCAAAATAAAAAATAATTTCAGAAATACAAATACATACAAAAACAGATAATACCATAGCATTCCATTATCGGACAAATAGAGAAAATATATTAATAGGTTCTAGTAGGTATTGTAATGTTACTGTTACATTCATAGCACGGTCATACTATGGTCAGGTGTAGCGAGTCAAAACTTTGAAAGATTATGAATCGCTGCCTGCTTGTTTGTCTGCCTGTGGATGGTACCTGGAATGACTACTCATGCTCGCTTTTACCTTTGTACTTTGACTCAGTTTAGCCAAACTCAAAGACATATTAGATACATTGAAGCAATGATGATTCAAGTGATAGCGTGTTCATGTATCACGTCCTTCAACGATGGTTCATATTCCTTGCGACTGAGTCGGAGCTTTCGGTGAAGAGAATCATTGTGATGAAACTATAGTATCATGTTTGGGCGCTTTTAATATCTGTGTTGATAATCTGTCACCAAGCACTTATTCGTGGGTTGCGGTAGTTGCAATTGAGAGCCCAGACCCCCACTTAGTTTATCGTGTTTACTATATTAGAATACATTGGATCATATTGGGGTCAAATGCTAAAAGCTAAAATGTATTAAAAAAAAACAAACATCTTGGGATGTTGGTGTAAAAATAATACAGTGTCCATCAGGTTCATAGTCCATTGGACAATAAATCACGAATTTACATAAAACATTATGTTAAAACAAAGTTTATAATTTACATTACATCTAATATTCTTTAATGATTTGCATTATATGCGAATTATTTACGATACTAAGAACGCCCCTGCTACGTTTGTCGGTGTGCAGCCCTTTGTAATCTTATTACATTAGTTAAAGGGTAAAGCGGCCCGACGTTTAGGAGCCAACATCAATACCGCTAACATCGGTATGCAGCGTGCGAGGGTGATCTCTTTGAGCGAGCGCTTTGTCAACGGTTATACGTTCGTTGGAATTTTGTAAGTAATCAATAACACTATGGGACGATTAAGCGCTGCTTAATATCATATAAAATCTAATAACAATGACTGAATAAATGAGTGAATGAATGGATGAATGAATAAACGTTAGAATGAACGAATGAATGAATGAATATATGTACGTAACAAAGGAGTGAAAATTACTTCAGTTTAGAGCTACCATCATCGCTCAGTACTATGATCATAATAATTGTGGGCAGGAGTTTTTAAAGTTATTGTAAAATACAAGCCTCCTCCGTTTTATGCCATTCTTTTCTGCTCCTGACCAGGTTTTCCCGTAATTTGAGATGACGTCATATACTTCATCTGTCATCTGTATCTAAGACCATGTCAGTTGTATTGTACTTAGAACTCATCAAGTATATGGCATAGTTCCCTTGGGTATCTATTATACTCTTGAAAGACTATCATCAATATTATGAATCTGAATTTGAGGATTGGTTAAATCTTCCCTAAAAAAACTTAATTAACAATTTTAATCTTTCGTGAAACTTAAATTATTTGATTTAATACATCAGTTATCAAAATTATAAGTGTGACAATCGAAAAGCTTCATATAAAAGGCAACAATTACAATGAATAGTAATATTTTGTCCAATACCTTTATTTTTAAAATTCTATATAGAATAATTAAAATTATTTATAATGTAAATCAAAAACCTCTTTTTTAGGTTCACAGACGTCAAACTTCTATTTGATAAAGCCTATATGCCCCTCACACAATTAGGACGAAGCTAAAGACATCTTATAGTATGTTAAAACCTATGCAGTTGTTTAGTCTATATAGCTTGACGAAGAAATATACATATATAAATTTGAAATACATTATGTACCTTCTGCAAAGTCTGTAAAATAATCATAATAAAAAAAGAAACATTTATTTACCGGCCTAAATTCGCCCTTATGAAAAGAAAAGTAATTTCTTAACAGGCCTGAGGTTCGCCACGTGCCTCTCGACAAACAGAAACCTCTCACGGACTCGGAGTCCATTATTTACAATAGAAAAATAATCGGAAGTGAAATATTATTTTCGCTAGCTAGTTTTTCCAGCGTGATTTCCCGATAGATAACTCTAATATTTCACGGGAGCGGACCGCGCAAATGAGTGACAGAGACGATTGATGGGGTTCCGCTTGTTATTTGAAAAAGCGAAGGGCCATTTTCGCAATTCCACCGGAGGTATATATATCATTGGAAACGTCAACAGAGTAGAAAATTAAAGTCAATAAGGACCGGAAGGTGGTAATAAGCTCGGCTGTCTGACGGTTATGAAACGCCTTTATCTGGCGAGGGTGCAAAAAGAATTGGCCAATTTGTCAACCGGCTAAGTCGAGCTAAGTGCCGTTTCATTGTTACCTTGTCATCTTTCTAAAGTTATTTTTTTTTGCATCTTTATAATTATTTTTTTCAAGCATAGAAATGAATTTAGTTTTTTGTTGGTCTGTTATTGAATTGTGTATGGGATCGTTTTACATGGTTAATTAAAATGTTTAGATGTGAAAATAATATGTTGAATATATATTTTTTTATATATATATTTTTTTTAAATATCGATATATTTTATATGATAGATATTATATTTAATTAGCAGAAAACGAGCACGACTTCGTATGCTTTAATTATCTACTGAAAATTAAAAAAACTACCGGCTCCACAATTGTTTTTAAAGTATTTACTAAGTCGTTCTTTCGTTTATTAAAAGACATGTTGTACTGTTATGATTTCTAAAAGTATTAGTGATAATAAAAATATAATATAAATTTTGCATTAAGGTGTACTTGGATAACGAGTGGAGAATAAAAAAATATCAAGAGCTTCACTGACAATCTTTTTATTCTATTAATTGCGATATGACATAAGCTTTCCTTAGATAATATTTGATTAAAATTTACTGATTTTTTTTTTTTTTACAATTCCCAAAAGTATAAATAAGAATTTATATAGGCTATCAAGTGACAAATATTCTAAATTTCAATGTAGATACTGTCATAAAAAAATTGATGCCATTTTTGAGTAATTCCCAAACGTGCAAACGGACGGATGGACAAAATTCATTTACACGATATTCGTGGTCAGTGACGTTTATAATAAATGTCTATCTTAAATTCTTAATTTATAAACAGAACTACAGATTAATAATAATCTAAAATGTAACCTCTGTCACTTGAAATAAAATAGTTATTAGTGAAAGAGTTTTTGGAATCTGTTCAATAGTTCCGGAGGTAATTCGCTACAAAAAAAGATAACCTTTTTATAATATTGGTATATATAGGTATTGTTTACGTATACTTATTATTACCATTTCGTTATAATCGAAAAATTTATATAGAATAACGTTTATTATGTTACTATCTTCATTTAAATTAATTATGATTAACAACTAATTGTTACCAGCTCACATCGTTGGGCGTATACTTTAGAAACTATTTAACTACATTTTCATAAAGATTTCTTTTGGAAACAGCGAATATAACTTTTCCTGAATAATATTAACAACTTGAATAAAAAAAGTGTGTGTGTGTGTGTGTACTTATTTATGTACACGCGTTAGAAATTATACTTCTTTGGCGTAACAAGATAAAAATCTTTTCAAAAATTGTATTTTTCCTCTTATTCTATGTTTGTAGAAAAAACTACACTAACAATAGAAAAAAAGGTATTTAGTACATACATACTGTTTTTGAATAAAATGTTGACTATAGCTAACTTCAGGGTGTCGGTTTTTCGTGACGTTGTGCGCGCACATCGTAATAGTTTACTCTCATCATTTTTCCCTAACGCGCCAAAAGAAGTATAACTTCAAAAACTTTAACAATTCGCTATGTAAACATATATCACATATTTATATCTTGATACCGCAAACTTCGTGTCGATTTTGTAAGTACTCGAGATAGAGTCGAAACTAGAAACTTCTCTATCGCTTAGCTCATCGCCATAAAAATTGGTAGAGTATTTACAGAATATCCATTTTTATATAACTTAAGTATTTATTAAAACACTAGCAGCATGCCCGGCAGATGTTGTCCTGCCCTGATAATAAAAAAATATATACTTATGTGCTTGAAATGCTTAAGGTAACTAATATATTTAATTTGTTAAGGATTATTACTGTATCCGTCTAAATAGCCTTGTAATTACCTCATCATATGTGAACATTTTTTAGTAGATAGATGGATATAGGAAGCTATCCTTAAAATATAGGTATGATCGCAGACATATTTTTTTGTAGATCTATAAAAGAGGAATGTCTCACTATGCGTTGTTTTGTTATATCTCAAAAGAATTAGGCAGTGGTTTCGATGAAAGCTCCCAAGCCGCAAGCGATTTGACTTTTTCCAGTACTTCCAACAACTATCGTTATATTTTAACCAATTTACAAAAAACCTTGAGAAATTATACACCTAAACCTTCGTCATATACTCTATCTATTGGTGAAGACCGCATTACAATACATTCAGTAGTTTTTGAGTATATCGCAAACATAAAGACAGATAGACAGACACGATGGACGACTTTGTTTTAAAATAATGTTTAAAGTATTTTAGTAGTCATAAAAAAATATAGAATGGGTTTATTTTAATTTTCATGGTTTTTCTTTGTGATTTTTAAGCGACTTCAAAAAGGTGGCGATTGTCAATTTGATTACGTAGGTTTTTAATATTTGTTACTTCAGAATTTCATTATTTATAAACTGTTTTGGAAACTTCTTTTTTTATTATAAAGGGAATTTTTTAGTTTCAAATTCATTAACATTGGACCTCATACCAGTAAACCCTTCAAAACATTTTAGGAAAAGTATAGTGATTAATATACTGGTAGGTATATGACAATCAGTTCATCAGGGAGGGTCTAACACCCACCTTTCCCTTTGAAGGGTCTACTATCTTGACTCCTCGGACCGCAGTCGGGGCCCCTTAGGAGGGGCCAACACCAGTCGGAGGAGCAGACGTAATGCTAGTAAGGAAGTCCCTGCTCCTCCGGCCAAAAGGTGTAAGAAGGCACCATGGGGTTTTAGTCCGTGCGAATCGGACATTACTCACCTTTGCTGCCCGGCGAGGTGGGTATCCGTTAGGGATTTCCCCATGAAAAAAAAAGAAAAAAAGGTATATGACAATCATAAATTAGGTTTAGATGTACGGTTCCCGCGTGCGTTTTTCCCACGTACGTCGGCCCTCTGTAATAAACTCCCATCGGCAGCGTTTCTGGACAAATACAATCCACAAACCTTCAAGAAACGAGCCTACACCTTCCTGAAAGGTCGGTAACGCATCTGTGATGCCTCTCATGTCACAGGTGTCTATGGGCGGTTGTAACTACTTACCATCAGGTAACCCGTCTGTTCGTTGGCCTCGAGTCGCATAAAAAACATGATCAAGTCTTTGTCGTTGTGGTGCAAAAGTTGGTTTCATTTTCTGTTAATAAAAAATTATATTACTTATATGACATAACCTATATGCTAGTGTGAAAAAAAAATGTAATAAACATGAAATGTCGATAGTGACATGTTGTCGAAAGCTCTTTAGAATCGATGTCGCAAACGGGTAATAAACTGCCACGAGATATTTTATGCTTCGGTCGTTGTTTTTTTGTACGTTTTATCTGTTATTGCATTCTAGGGTGGAGTTATGGTGTAGGTATGATGAATGTTTATGTTGACATACAAGCTGATTCTCGTGACTTTGTTTAAGTGAAAATACTTTTGATGTTCATTGTGGGACTGATTTATTTGAATTAATAACGGACTGCATTTATATTGTTTTTATTTGTATTTTTATTTTTTCAGCTCAACTTCTAAAGGAAAATATCTGTTTATATAAAGTAATGTCTTCTTCAGGTTTAGTGTTATTAATCTAAAACTATGCTCAGATTAATTCAACAATTTTCAAATGATGAGATGTAAATATAGAAACATTATTAGCCAATTTTTATTAAAGTATGAAATTACCAACAATGGTAAGATCCTAGTGGTCGAATGTTTTGGCCAGTGAAATGTCAATTTCGTAAATTTGAATAGCGACATGTACGAAAGAATTTTTCGGAATTCGCATACGTTTACTAATTTAAATTGGTGACACTATCGGCTGACGGTGAAGGAAAATATCGTGAGGAAACCTGAATCTGAGAATTTTTTTGTTGTACCAATTTATAAATAAATATATGTCAATAAATTGAAAATTAATGCGTAACGATGTATGTCTACACACACAGCTGTATAAAGCAAACGGAACAGAACCAATTAAAAAAAAATGTATATGCAATGATTATAGACAAGAGGTTAGAATGCATTTGTTCAAATGAAACGGCTGAAACACTTAGACTTACACTTAAACACTAGACGCTGATAAGAAAGATCTCGTAAACATTTGAACATTTTTAATTCACGTGAAACGCTATGGTACAAATAAGTTTAATAGTAACCATTGGAATGCTAAAAGGGATAGACCGTAAACTTTAAGGCACTTTAAAGTATTGATAGGAAAAATGTTTTAACAAAATTAATCTTCAGGGATGCCTGTACGTCGATAGGGACCACTGTACTCGGGGATTGTAAATACATACAAATGGGCCTTGGTTTTTTAATAAAGCGAGGGTAAGCCGAATATTAGACTAATATCAGGGAGTGCAAACCGATGTTGCCCTCACAGTATGCAGTCACGGTGTCCCCGAGTTTTTTTTATGTCATAAAATGTGGGTAAAAGGTAAGTCATAATATAGACATGGCATAAAAACGGGGAGTCTAATCCTGTCTATAACAGGTTATAAGTTATAAAGCGTATAATAGATAGTTTAAAAAATAAAGTGTACAAAACTACTGATCTATGCTTGCGGCTTCGCTCGCGTTAACGAAAATGTGTTATATACCTCTGGAACAGTATATTTGTTCTGGATTAAAGTACCTTATCTCCTTTTTTGCACTCCTGACAATATGTATACAAAATGTAATGGTGATTGGTTGTGCAGTTAAGGCGTGAAAGCTTAACAGAGAAAAAAAATATACATCTATATATGTATAACATATGCATGTATTTACATTATAGGTTTTTATTGAGAAATTAATATTTTTGAATACCTGCACTGTATCTTAGATATACGAAACGTAACTGGCTATAAAAGAAAGACAGAGAAAATGTGTCCTGGCACATCTCTATCTTGCCCATCAAGTAATATACTAAACGTATCTCTCTCTCTTTTTGTCTTCACTAACTTATATCTCCCTCTCAACTTCCGTTCGTGTCACCCGATCACACTTTTCGTCACACATTCAACCTTTACTCCCCAAGTCAAGCGTGCGTACACAGGTTTTACTTAAACAAACTCACTGTCAAATTTATAATATTAGTTAGGAGTAAGGATTAGAGTATTATCTTCATCAATTTTTTATTTATTCAACATTGAATACTCCGAACTGTGGCTCTGAAACCTAGCGTTCGTGGTTCGGCTATGGAAAAGAGAGAAAGGGATTTAATTATATTATGATATGCTGTGATTGTATTGCGAGTATGGTGATAGTCTATTTCGTTCCGCAAAAGAGAGGCTATAAAATATAAAAGGCTTCTTTAAATCTGAGTAGTACACGTTTAAGCAGACAACATAATAAACAATCTCTTGAGCGAAATTTAAAAAATAGTATGTAGTACAAATTGGTAAATTAATTTTTAATTAAATGAAAATAATTGAATAAATTAGGTAAAAAAAACTGTAGCCGGCGGTCGTCTTTGCTTCTAGATTGTAACGTACTTTTTTATATTTTTTGTTTTATATTATTAACTTCATAGAACTATTATAAATAAATACCTAAAAACAATTTTTAAATTTCATTATTAGCTATATCAATTCTAAAACAGTCGTCCTGTACTGTGAACTCGAGAATGCATACTGCACCCTATAACACGGTTAATATTAAAATATTGCATTGAACCTACACAATTTTTTTATGCCCGCGCACCGAACCAAAACATTGGATTTTTCCTACCCCAAAGAAATCACCCCCACAAAAATAATACAAGTATTTGTACTCATCTCCTCTTCTTAGGGGTGATGCTCATTTAAATACATCATAATATAAGGAAAGTATCTAAGCAATATATCTCATAAAATGTTATTAAACAATGTTATTTTTTCCAATCCTCTTAATAAATGTGCACTATAAAAATTGTAAGATTTTTTTTTTTATGCATGTGCACACCAGTATTCACTCACACATCCGCACAATACATGCTCATGAATAATACGACAATATGGGGTGAGTATTTTTGTATCTCTTTTGTTAATTAATATTTTATTATACTTTATAGGTTAGCATTTGGCCACAATCTATCTGATGTTAAATGATAATGTAGTCTAAGATGGTAGTCACACTAAACCTAGAGGGAGACTGAATCTTAAAAGAGGGAAAAAACTCAGGTGCGCAAACTTTCATTGTAATCTGTGTAAAGTTCTTGAAGTTTAGCAATCGCTATATGTAATCACATATAGATTCCCATCTTTATGTAGATATATTTTTTACGACTATGATTCACATAGTATATGGGGAACACGTCGATTTTACTCCGACTTTACAACACGATCTTTTACAACGGGCAGTTATTCTCAGGGGGGTAAGTTTACTGTTTTTATTTATTTGTTAATTCTCGGTATAGTTGCAATTAACCCGAGCGTTGTTGCCACAATAACAGGCATTAGTTGATTGTCGCAATTTACGTTTACAACACGGGAATGTTTTTAATAGACTAGAGTTCAATTAATAACTGTAATATTGCATGAATATTTATGTTTATTGATGTAGAATGAACAAAACATATCATTAATATTTTACATTTTATGTATAATATATTTAAAACATGTTTTCGTTGTAAATAATTATCTAAATATTAAGTTTAGGAGTAGCTATGTACGCTATCATTCGCAGAATGATGCGTCTACGTTAGTCGCTTAAACTTGTATTTAGGTTGCCCAAAAAATCTTTGATATACATGTTCAGGGACGCTGTAAAAACAACCATCGTAGAAAAAATGAAATGAAAAGATTGGTATTATTCAGTAATACTACAAAAATCCTAATCCGAACTATAATTTTATAAGTGCGAAATTGATGAGATTTTGCTTACACATTCTCAGATGTATAAAACAGGTATGGGGGTTTTTTTATTCCAAAACAATAACTACAGTTACCGAAGGATAGATCAGATCCAGATTAACGCGAACGTAGCAATGTGCAAAAACTAGTAAGAATATATATATCCATTATTATCATTTACATCAAATGACCATGGCTTTAACAGAAAACGGACAACCTAATAAATATATTTTTTGCCTACATTAATTACAGCGGTATTTTTCCTATATATACTATAGTAAAAAGACAGCCTGACACGTACTGTTGGAGTGTAAGGAGCACTCCCTTTACCTGTTAAGCATCATGGGGTACTGTGGACTCTTTCGGAGGACTTAATTTACACCAGGCAGCTGTTAAACTTCCTAAAAGTACCAGTGGCTAAAAGTAAGTATTGGCTACATTATCAAAAATTACTAAATTACACATCTAGCGCACAGACACTTCGAATTGTTGAAGATAAACTATGACATCTGGATAAATTATCAATACCTCGTTATCAATGTCTTTGTAACTTAAACCTACCCTTTTCCTTGATCATCCTCAAGACAATTCCAAGAAATAATGTAATGTGTTGAAAAATAGAGTGGAGGTTTTTAATGTATACAGTCATTTATATCTTTAGTTTAATTATACTAGTCCTGTATAATGGGCTTAGTTCCTCAAGGATGTCATCTGAAACCTGCCCCTTTTGCTATAACGGTACAACTGTAATTACTTCGAGCAGTTTTGTATTTTATAGATCTTTGCTCTTTTATGGTCCACAAATTCGATTGTTTATTGTGATAGGTATATTTTGATGACAGCCATTAGATTAATATCTTGTTGCTTATATTTAATATACTCCCATAACTAAATAAATACTTATGCGCTTATAAGTAAATTTACTTTAGAACTAATGTAAAACATATGTATTTAATTAACCGACTCGTGTCCGCGTTATCTTTCTCGTGAAAATAGTTTCGTTGTTTCATTGGAGCTATGTCCTTTATTTGCATTAATTGTAGGTTTAAATTTTTTTATATCTTTTTTTTTATATATTTTTTTAAGATGTATTAGTTTAATTTTATAAATACTACTTAGCTTTTAAAGATGTATGTCGATATTAACCTAAATATTACCCTATGTCTATATCCTATCTACCTATAAAAGGCTCATGAAAATCTGTTCCGCTGCTTAGTGGTAATCTACCGAATAAACAACTGAATGGAGATGTATGGTTTATTCTCGCGGTTTTACTCGCGATGGTGTAGGTGTAGCTTAACCCTCGGAAGTAGAATAGTACTCTTTTTGAGAAGAAAGGGTACGTTTCTGTAGCTTTGATAATATGTATGCAAAATGTCATGATGATCATTTGAGTAGTCAGTCAAGCGTAACAGACACACAAACAAAATTATTCACATTTATAATATTACTTTGAATTTCTTTATTACGATGGTTAATATATTCTTTTCTGCTTTCTATAACTTGTTGTTTAAACTTTTATATAAGTATTAGGTTAATAATAAAATAATTAATAATGAAGTACAAAACGCATAAATGTAATTTTCGCAAAGCTAAATCAAAGTACACGTATATTTGCCCTCAAATGCTACTTCTGTAAAATCTCAGTGAATTTCCCTCATCGCAGATAAAAGGGCGCGATCGTATGACACATTATTCATATCGTGGGGCGTCACACACTAAAGATATTGTGGAAAGGGCACTAAGATTGCCAACTGCAATACATTGTTCCCCCGCTCCTTGTTTTGACGTGATAGAATGGCCCTAGACGTCTCAAAACAAATATCTCGTTACCGTTAATAAATTGAATTTTCAAATTATTATGACACTTATTCCAAGGACATAGAGTATGAACTGAAATGTAGCTAAAAGAAAACTGTACTTAGCGAATTGAAGCGTAATAAATGTTGCGTATCGATGCGTTTGAAGATAAGTAATGAACAATACTTATAGATTGTGTTTAGAATAGAAATGTGGCGAGATAACAGTTTTATAAAATTTCCATAATTCTACAAACGATGTGTTTTGATGATACATTTTGTGTTATGATACCTTATAAAAATTTGAAAACTCGTTTTATACTTAAACAATTATATTAACTATAATATTTAATTTTCATTCAACATTAAATAATGTTTTCATTTTCTAACTCGATTATAAATTTTATATGTTCGGTACTTTTTCAATCACATTTCACTAATTTTTTTCGCATTAACAACATACTGTACCAACTGATTCTTCGTATTTTCTCAACAATAATGATCAGTTGCATTAATTTTTTTATTTTTTTCTGTCTATAATTAAATGTGGTCAAAGATGGTAAACACTGGCAGTGGCTCTCAAATGCAACTGTTGGAAGACACCAACAGGTACTTGGAGACAGATTTTCAACATGAGAATGGTACCTTAGGTAAAGCCCTACCATCCAAAGAACCTATGTCGAGCGTCTCGGTGTGCGAACACTTTGTAAACTAAGCCATCATTGTTGTAAATAAAATAGAATTGATCAAGTTTTTTTAGTAAGTACAAAATAAGGAATCTACATTAAACACATCAATTGACTGCTCGTCGTCCTTAAAAATCTCATAAAGATGGAATGCGTCTCTTTTACCTAAGACTTATTTATGCACGACTCCCTTTGAAAGAGTGGAGCGGTAAATTGTATTACTTTGTTTGGGTTTTCCCTTACCGAGTGAGCTAAGTAATGCTTGTGGTGTGTTTGCACCATTACCTGTGTGACGGGAACCATAAATATATTAATACGATGGACATTTATCATAGCTTACATCACTTGAAATTATTGCATTACTTTCGAAACTTTCTGTATTGTTAGGGGAATTGTTGTATGAGATAATTCACAAATATATAGACATGTATTAGTTTGAAGTAGACTTTGTTTGGATTTATACTTTTATACTATATTTTACAAGTTACAAATTTGATTTCTATAATTAAAACGTTTATTGTATATTTAAAAACCTCTAAAAAAACTGATTTACAGGCAAATATTCATATCTTTTAATTACAGCTTCTTTTTTTGCTGTTTAGGCTTTTAGCGTTTGAACACAATCGCACCTGATGTTAAATGACAATGTGGTCTAAGCTGCTAAACATGCTAAAATTAGAAACGAGTTCTCAAGTGCAGCTTTCGGAATAGACCTATAGATGCTTAATATATCTTAATAATTTACACTTACCGCAAAATATGTTGCGCATAATTAAGTCATTGTTTGAAACCTATAAAATCCATAGGTGCTGGTGTGCAGTTTGGCTCGGTAGAGCTGTTATCATAATCTTAATATCTCAAACTTTAAATCAAAGTTAGAGTTATAATTTGTAAAGCGTTGTAAATTTTATATAATTTAATAATAAATAAATACATTTTTAAAATTATAATTTATTGTAACTATTAAATGTCACAAATAAATGCATAATTATAATCAAGTTGCAATCTGACACTTCACTATTAGGAAATTTCAAAATAATCTTACATTGATTTTCGAGGTTTAAATTTAATTTGAAACCTGTCTTATCTAAATGTCGTAAATTTAAAATTTTTAAATTGACCCCTGAC
This sequence comes from Antheraea assamensis, assembly GCA_035772565.1. Classification (NCBI taxonomy): domain Eukaryota; kingdom Metazoa; phylum Arthropoda; class Insecta; order Lepidoptera; family Saturniidae; genus Antheraea; species Antheraea assamensis. The sequence goes on from JAQQSE010000075.1 coordinate 116,955, forward strand.
TCTTTTATTACGTCATTTGATACCAAGCGAGAAGGCGACGACTAATCAAATTAAAACTAATATTTGAAATATAAATTGTGTGCATTATTCAGAAATAGTACTGGTCGTTATCGATGAGAGAAATAAATAATCGTATGAGTAATATACAGGATTTTGTATTCATACTAACTTACTCAGAACTAAAGTATTTATTTAATATGGGAAACTTTGGAATGCGATTGATTTTTAAGTGCAGATTCCAGAAAACACTGACAGGGCATTGGTTGTACAGATATTCAACTTAATAGTATATAGGCTAAATGAATAGTTAATCTCTCTAAGAAAACAGGCTTATTGTAGCTTAAAGCTGATCTGAGCTATTACTGAATCTTTGTTGCTTCTCTAAATCATCATCATCATTTTACCCTTATTCCCCCTAAGTAGGGTCGGCACAACATGTTTTCCTTTTCCACTCTCCTCTGTCAGATGTCAGGGATGCTTTGATGCTTCTAAATTTTTCTTATTTTACTAAGTGTACGGTTATGTACATTTCATATGTCTTTATTCATGTCAGCATAATTACCATTCATTTCTTCTGTTGGTCACAATCACGCACTCAGTCATGGAGCACAATATTAATTTATCATGAAATATTTGTTGCCTGTTTGTTAACTTAACTTTCATCAACAAGTTATGGAATATCCATCTATAAAATAACGACTTGCTCTTGATCACACACTAAGAATAAATATACTGGCTATAGAATTTGTACAATGTACTGCGGGAATAACAACGTCATATCAATTTTTAACGGAAAGAACCAGTGTTCGGGCTGGCTTATTCTGGACCAAAGGCATCATACACTGAGACAACTTGTCATATGAGACAACTGGAACAACATACAAGCAGTTTTACCTCAATCCTCCGGAGTAAAAAAAAATCATATGAAATGCTGTAAACTTTACAGTTTGCTGTTACTGTACGTGTTTATGAAACAAAGACACGTAATTTGTTTCAGAATGGAACGGTTTTAATATCTAATATTAATTGAATAAGCTAAAATGTTATTTATCGATAACATCGTTACCCATCTCTTTGGATCCAATGATATAACAGATCCATTCGTATGGGAAGCATGACGGATCCTTTTGAGATTAGGTTCACGGCGGCATGTACGATTGGAAAGGGTGCGGGCAGAGGGCAAAGATCACGGAAGCCACGTTGATGGTAGAAATTGATATAACTTTCCTTTGATTTTTAAGTTTAAAGAGGAGTTGCGATAAAAACTATTACTATCATATAATACATAGATCTCGTACAAAATTATAACCCGCACTTAATAGTAAGCGATGCTGGTTCTGTCGTAAGCGTGTTCAGACATCGGTGTTGGTTCGAATTCTTGAAAATTAGTCGGAGCTTTCGGTGAAGAGAAACATTATGACGAAGCTATAGTAATGGTAGGAATTTTTCTAAATCCTGTCTGGCTAACTACCACCTAACTTTTGTTTTGTTAACCTGTTGATCTGACGGGCCTTCACAGCTTCACCGGGCTAATAAGGCGTGCGCTTAAAGCACTTCGCCACTTGGCAACAAGCTCAAGGGTGCACAAAGTGGCCGAATCTCGGCAGTTGCCTTTGGATAAAAAAGTTGAAAATCTGTCGCTAAGCATTTATAGATATTCCGGCAACTGCACTTGAGAGTCATTTAGAGGAGGTCTTAGTTTCGCGTATTACCATTTAAAACCACATAATCATTTACCATCAGGTTTATGCTATAGCCAGATGCTAAAATCTACAATGTATAAAAAATATGTATCTACTTCAAGTTAATGTTACAAATAGAGAAGTCATTCCAAATAGTATCTGTCTATTGACAGTTCTTGATTTGATAAGTTAAAACAAAGCATCCATATTACTATTGTGAAATATTGTCGTTTATAAAGCAACAAGTAACACTTCAACAAATCGTTCGAAGAATAAATATAAATCATACTCCTGCTGAGAAAGATAATTTCATGTCAATACCAACGGTATTCGTTACTGGCAAGAAAGATATATTATATGCCCGTTATGTAAGTAATTCTCATTTTGATTATTTCTATTGTGATATAATAATTGTTTATTCGTTTTGAACAATAACACAAATCTAGAACGTAAAATGGGTTATACTCTTATTTGTACGTACGTGCGTATTTACTTATGCTTGATGTTTCGAAGTAAATTCTCAATATACCTATATTTGAATTAATTTATTGGTATTTTTGGTAAATAGTATATAATACACGTATGATTCGGGGTAATATTTTATTTTATGCTTTATAAGTTAGCGTTTGATCGCAGTCTAATCTGATGTTAAACGATTATGCGGTTTAAAATGATAGTCACGCTAAATCTAGAGGGTAAATGGCGACAGATTTTCAAATTGAGGGTGATAGGTAGCCACGCGGATTAAGGAAAAGCCCTATCACTATTCTATGGTTTCATCACGATATTTTCCTACGTCGAAAGCTCCTACTCAGTTGCTAGTATTCGAGTCTACGTCCTTCGACGCTGTGTCTGAACCTGCTTTTAACTAAGCTATCAACCGCCTTTTGTTATTTTCTCTTTATTACATCTTAACACCTGTAATCTTTTATCGATTTAAAGTTACCTCCTTTAAATGTATAGTTACTGATTAGTCCATACGGAGAAGCGCAATGACATCAGCTTGTGACTTAGGTTTTACACTGAAAATTCCTTAATCTGCCCATAAAAAACCGATCAAAATCATGTAACGACATTTTAAGTTTTGATCCATCGGACAAACATCAAACACTTCAATTTTATTAATATGTTTATAATAACTTGCATATTATTTAACACAATAATTAATAGATTGTATATTTTAATACATCTAAATATTGTTAATACGTTTGATAAAATTCTCAACAATCTAAAGTACCAAATACTATTTACTTACGTTTAGATATATCGCTATTAGGTACCTAACTCAAGTGAAATAAGAAAAGTACGTATCAGACTGGGCAATTTGCCAAACTGTGATTTTAAAACAAGCGAGAGAAAATATTACACTATACGATTATGATCCGACATAATCGAGTATTCCTTAAAAATCGGAGTTTATTAGTCATCATCGTTCCATGTCAGATGAGACTAAAATAAATATAGAAAGTAACGATCTTAAGTATACATAATTTACACAAAAATTGAATGCAAGGAATTTTGAACTTACCAACCTACCATGGCTAAAGTACTGTATAGTTGCGTCGTAAACTGGTTTGCATTGTTCTACTATGAAAGTAAAAAATAGAATTATTTCAGTATTTTACAAGTCATGTGTATAATGTCGGCAAATATAAATCGAATAATAACCAACTCTCACTTGGTGTTCAGACAAAGAAATACCCGCAAACAGCAAGCGTGAATTGCACGCATAATAAATATCATTGAAAAACCAAAGTGTGGCGCGTTAACAATGACATATCGTCGAATTAAACGAGTCGAACGGTTATTTAAACAGATATTAGCTGTCGATAAATTTAAGCCCGCATATCTACTACGTTGTTTGCATTTTTGTGTACTTTGTGGTATTTAAAATTAACTTATCGCTGTTCAAAACCTTAGCACATAGAATACCAATCTTCTATATTCATTGAAGGTTCTTTGTTCTTTCTTTCTTATTTTAGCGACCAGTCCCAGACGGCAATAACGTTGACTTCCATGTCCAAGTGAGTAAATGTTTTTTCTGTATTTTAGAGATATCTTTTTTGGGTGATCAAACCATACCACTCAAAATCACACCAATGTTACATTACTTGATATACGGTCAAGTAACTCACATTTATTAATAAAAGAAATTACATAATTCACTAAGATACCGCCCAAAAACGGAGTCTCTCTCTCTAGAGAGAGAGAGAGAGAGAGTCAAGATATATAAATAGATAATAACAGTTTTTGATATGGAAATTTATGTATGGATTTGTTACATCTAGGTTATTTTTTTATACTTTATAGGTTAGCCTTTGACCACAATCTCATCTGGTGTTAAATTATGATGTGGTCTAAGATGGTAGTCACGCTAAACCTAGAGGGAGACTGGCTGTCAAGTGCAGCTGCCGAAACACACCAACAGGTGCTTGGCGACAGATTTTCAACTTGAGGGTGGTAATTAGCTAGACGGACTTAAAAAAAGCTACCACCGTGCAAAAAGTCCTACCACCATGCTATATACACTATTTATACTATGTATATGCACTATTTATGTTAGTGAATTTATAGTTTATCTATAAAATATTCTAATAGATATCTAAAACAACTGCTTATTAAACTTTTAAAGATTAAAAACAACACCACACCTCATAGGAAATCCACACTCGAAAAATCCCATTACGATAGGAATAGCTACGCAGTTTTTTTTCTGACTTCACTAACGCTGCATGGTTTGAAAGTCCTCGATAAGTTTACCAGTCTTAGACGTATACGGTTTACACATCATCGTGGTTAATTTTACCTTTTGATGCCGTCTAGTCAATAGTACGGTCGCCAGGCTGGAAGGCATGGAATCCTCATTGATAACATTACAAATTTACAGTTTATCTATTAAAATGTATAATACATCTATTAGTATTTATTTATAAAGTACTAATTTTTACCCGCGACTTTGCTGGCATCAATGTAGATTTGGCTCACCCCTCGGAAACAGTACTTTTATCATGTTGACCGATTGAGTAAAGTAAAGCAAACATAAAGAAACAAACTCACAGACGTATTTATAATCGTCTGTAAACTACATTTTTAAGGGATTTATTTCTTTCTTGTTAAATTAGAAATAAAATATCTTAATATATCACTGCAATTTCATATTTCCACACAAACAACCGAATACCTATTCGAGGGAAAGTTACAAATACATTTCTCCATTTTAACACTCGTGTAAAACTTTCCATAAAAATAAAACGTGGAAAAGCACTCATCCATACTCAAATTGAAACTATATTCGCATAAGTCGAAGAAGTTACCAAGTACGCGCGTGTACCCAGACGTATAAATCACGGGGATGCGTTTCGCAAATCACCCACCGATATCCACAGATTGATATCGGTAGCTACATGTTGTGTTTCCAACACTAAAACAATTTTATACATCGAGATAGCCGACAAAAGTAAAGATTTACGGACTGCATCCGACTATACCGACCGTATAGGTTCGGTTAGCGTGGATATGATTTGAAGGTTTTAAAATTTACCATTATAATCAAAACGTAAAATGTACACTTAATTACCGGTTTTACTATTATTAAAGTCGTTATTATCGATACTACATATGTACATTTTTTTACATTGCTTAACACATCAGGTTTCCCGTTCTAGTGGTGAGGGTGTCACTTAAAACATAGGCCTATCCTATCATTTGCTTTGCTTTGCCAAACTGAACTACTAACTTTCTTTATATCATCTGTCTATCTTTTAACTTGTTCCTCTCTTTTCCTTTTGCCCTCCGGTGGATACCATTCCGTAATAATTTTTGTCCATTTTATCGTACTCTCTCGGTAAGTTACGGTTTTTACGTCATCCAAGTAATAATAGTTATATGCATGTAATTATTAAGACTAAGCAGAGTTATTATTAATATCCTAGGTCTTCAATGAATTTGAACAATAAATAGATACTAAGTAATTTTCGATTATCAAATTTAATAAAAATATAAGTATTCTTATTCAAATCTTTGATTACGACGATGAACAGTTTCTTAAGTAAACAGTTTGATCGTTTTAGTTACTTGAATAAGTATTTAGATTTAGTTAGCATTAATTAAAACAGAAGGTATTTAAAACTTAGACATAAATTAAGCTTAAAACACAAACAAGTAAATTTAAAGTTTAGAAACGAGTTCCAACTTCAATAAGTCAATGCCAAATATATATTAGGCAATATATAAAAAACTAAAAACTAAGTTTCAGATCCATATGATGTTGCCTTTTAAATTTTTTAAACTCCCAACAATTTGCGTTGAAACCAAACAATTGGCGTCGAATTTACGAGGCGCGTTGAGAGCCAAGCCGCTTATTGAGATGACTGTACCGTGCTCAATTTAAATTCCCTTTTCCCTACAAGGGGCCGTATCGGAGTCATATGTCAGGCCTTCTTTGCCTTCTTTCACCTCATCAGGATTAAAAGTATTCAGAATTTTGCTTTATTTTTGCATTTTATAACTTAATTGTTTTTGTTTTAAATAACTGTTCAATGAAACTCAACTTTTGTTATATACTCGTATATTTAGTATCATAATAATGTAAAAAAGTTTGACGAAAATATTTATGTCTCACTATTCAAATAAAATAACATCGTAGTTAAAGAAAAGGAAGACTGATAATAAAAATAAACAATTCTGAGCTTATAACATATATTCTTAACAATAGAAAGTTCTTCACCATCAAAATTATTAAAGCATCATTATAACTTCGACAGCTTTTGCTCCATCAAGAGAAATTTTTGATGGAGTGGCACTGTTGTCACATCGTTCCAAACTCTTATCGGTGCTAATTTATCTTAATTACGGGGCTAATGCTGTAATTTAGATTCTAACCACAGCCCAAGCGAAGCGCCTTTCGATGCCACCGTCGGCGCTAAATACCACAAGTCGAATTCTTTCTAAACGCGGCGGGTGGCGATCGCTAATCAAACAATGGCCACACCAAGCCGAAACTGCAATATAATAGTAATAAATTTTGGTCTTTAGCAAAAAAAGCTGAATGCCATCACTGAGGATGACACGAGCGGAGCACGCCGGCAATGTCACTCGAAATATCGATATTAAAACACCGCTTTTAACACACCGACCGACATTAGAACAGAATTTTAAAACGAATGTGAAAAAATACGTGCCCGTTCTTGCTCAGCTGCATTCGATATTAAATTTTCGGCTTTATTTAAAGTCGTTTAGGAAAATGCGATTTGTGTTTAGTATTGAACAGACGGCAGCCATTTGTCTGTGCAAACGAACCGATTTGTGCGTTTGCGAATGGGTAACGGATGTTGCACGAAGGCACGTGTCCGACCAGCCTGAGTTATTGGCGGGCCGACTCATCGGAACGCGCAGAGAAATCTATTAGTGAATTAGACACTAAGTAATTTATTTTATATGTGTTGCGGTAAAAATTATGCTAAAATTGATCTTTGTATGTATCTTCACAAAAACGTATTCATTGTGAAATTTTAGAACGAATTAATACACATCGAGTTATACCAAAAATGCCCGAAATGGGCATCTTTATCTTTATTATTATCTATTATCTTATCTTTTGTATTGAAATCACAGTGATTGCTTTCTTCAGACAAAGTAATATAAAAAACGTTATCCACGATTAATCATAGTCAAATTAAATGGACTCATCATCAAAATTAAAAAATAAATATTACTTCTCTACGGCATTCAGTTTGACTCCATTGCTTATGTTTCAAACATTATGATCAGAATGGTCTTAGATTAAATATTGTAATGATACGGGTTCGTCTTCACCGGAGACGAGTTTATGTATCATTAGGATGCAGTGTGCACTGTTGAATAAAAACGAAAAAATACGATAGTGGAGTGGCAATTGAAACGAATGCGCATCTGGTACGGATCCCTAAAAAAACCGACTATTAGTTAGTTTATGTCCACTCCCTAAAGACTTTTACAGCGTGATTTGTAACATATTTCATCATAATTTCCGTCAATAGATTTTCATAACTCAGTGATGCATTTGTCTTCAGTTAATGTGAAATAATTATGCAAAATGCGTAAAATAAAAAAAAATATAATGCATTATATTTGCAATAATATAATAGCTATAATGAATAATCTATAGAAAAGTGATAGTGAATTTGTCAAGATTTGTTAAATATTAAATGATGTTAATTGTGTGGTAGTCTCAGCACCATGAATTTATTATGTCTGGCACCAAAAATGCAGTTCTCTCAGGCTTATACATAGTAATAGCTGCAGTTATCAATTCACATAAGGTGGACTGCATGCATGTTGATACTTCAGAACATAAAAATATTATTATTAGAATCCTGTGAAAGTAACTTAGGATTTAAAGAGATACTATAGCCATTTTATTAATTATATTACACCTAATTAACTAGTCGACTTTCAAAAGTTATTCTTCTTTTTAAACTGAGTTTTACAAGACCAAAATATTGTTAGAAAATAGAACATAAATACATACATTTGTATAAATCAGAGTAGAAAATACTCAATTCAAATCTAAACTCATCTCGTGTAAAAGGGGAAACAAATTTCATAAACTATAAAAACAACGCAATATTAGATGGTGCTTCAGTTTGAAGTTTCGGTTGTGCAGATGAATAATTCAGTACGCGAATCGGTAGTCAGTCATCCGCCCCCGGCCGTTGCATTTTGTACGTAAATCTGGTGTAATATCTTAGAATATCGTATGCTATGATCACTGGCGGTATTCTTCATCTTTATATGTTTTACATTCCTCGGATGCTCGCGGTTCACGTTTGTTATTTCTACCGTTATTGCAGATTTTTGAAGATTTGTAGAAACTACGATGTTGATAATATGTCGGGACTATGAAATCCAAAGATCTTTCCTTATGCTCACAAATTTTTATATCCATAAGTTAATCAAATACTGTGCACGTCAAAATATATTTTTTATTATTTACTCATACGGACAACAATCAGTTTAATAGATCCACAATTACACACCTACAATCATATTACAGCTACACTTACACTGTATAATGCTGTAGTCGCAATACGCTTAAAGATCCGTCCCTTTGTTTCTCTTCGTATTCGTTTCGATGCCCAAAATTCTCCATGGATGCTTTTTTTTTATTTTTCAATCTGACTTCACTGTTGACCTGGCAAGGCCTCTACAGTTTCACCGGACTACTCACTTCATGGATGCACCTGGCGCGGTTATATACTTTTCAATAAAGGAGGGTGGAAAACTCTAGAAGGCGTTATTACTCGAACGATTCGACAAAGTTAGAGTTGGGCTATTTTTGTAATCTCATTGTTTTTGGTTCCCATGATGGATGATTCGTTCGTTATTTATTTGTAATATCGATAACAATATTATAAAATGCAATATCTCTTTGTCTGTCTATCCTCTAGTGTACTTATAATTGAAAACTATTGAACTAGCAGGATTTCTTTTTGAAATTATGAATACAGTATCTGATTTTATTACATAAAATAATTATGAGGTTAAACATAAATTAAGCACAAAAGAAATTATCAGTACATTTTACTACATTTTACCTGAATCATTACACATTAACAAATATAATGCAGTAGAAAAATGTTTAGAATACAAATTACTTTGAAAGATTGATAGCACCATAAATTTATCTTTTGTATTGAAATCACAGTGATTGCTTTCTTCAGACAAAGTAATATAAAAAACATTATCCACGATTAATCATAGTCAAATTAAATGGACTCATCGTCAAAATTAAAAAATAAATATTACTTCTCTACGGCATTCAGTTTGACTCCATTGCTTACGTTTCAAATATTATGTTCAAAATAGTCTTAGATTAAATATTTATAGGTGTAGTGATTAAAAAGTTTTGTTACAAAACATCTTATCATTGGTCACGCAACTGATGACTGATTTGTATGAAAATGTATTAAATAAAACTGTCTTTACTCTTTAAGAATATTATTCTCTATTAATACAAATAACTTTTGATTAAATTTCGATTCCAAAATATTAAATTCATATCGAAACTAGCAATTTAATATTCAAGCGTGGTTTAATCTGAATCTAATATTCTTAGAATTAATTTCTTACTGAAACGAGTTCTATTAATTTTCTCACATTTCAAACATTACTTCAACGAAGTCATTAAAAGGGAGAGATTTGTTAAATTTATTTCACTAAGTACACATTTACGTTTCAAGAGTTTTCCATAAAAATCGAATAGAGGAAACATTTCGCTCCCACCCGGCCATAGCTCTCCATTTTAATGAATAAGTAAACAAAATTAGTGGGGTCCAATATCGAAATAAGTGAAACGAGTAGACGGTCAAAGCTACGGGTTCCGCATATAAAGTATCCATTTGAAGAGAATAATTTTAACTTGCGAGTCTCCTTCAAGCTTTTTATATTCAACTTCATCTAACTTATAAAGGAAATGAGTAGGAAGGATTAATTATTATTTGAAATTTTATTCCCTCATTTTTCCTTGAGTAATTTTCATAGTGTAATCTTTTACGTTGCATTCGGGGCTATTATATAGTAAAACAAACATTTTGTGAACAATTTCTTCTATTATCGATTCTTTATTTAACTTTATTTAAAAAATAAGGATATGTTTTATCATTTTAAATTTCTTGATAAGTTTTATAGGATTTCAATTTTGGTATAAACACCTACTTCCAATTTAAAAAGTAATCTTAAAAATCGTGTGCGAATAAAAAATAATAATTCTTTGAATCTTTTTTTTTATTGCGAATTCTATGTGTTCTTGATATAAACTACCTGTGAACAAAATGTCACCAACATCGATCAAACAACTTTAGGATTAAATCCGGACATACAGATAGGCAGACTTTTTTTAACGTCATATCCGACTGGATTAGTCAGATAGAAATACAATCTGTTCATATAAATAGTAAATAACAGTACACAATAATAGTAATTGTAAAGGATAACATCGTGATGAAACCATAGCATGGTGTTAGGACTTTTCCTAAGTCCGCCTGGCTAGCTACCACCCTCAAGTTGAAAATTTGTTGCCAAGCACCTGTTGGTGTTTTCCAAGAGCTGCACTTGAGAGCCAGTCTCCCTCAAGGCTTAGCGTGACTACCACCTTAGAACACATCATCATTTAACATCAGACGATTTTGTAGTGAAACGTTAACCTATAAAGTAAAAAAAAATAATTAGAAACTTGTCTGCAAAATTGCATGTTCTTAGTGTGTTCGGTTTATGCTGTAAGTTGTCTGTCTGTTGAAACTGATCAATATAAGTTGTGAAGATAAAGGCGAAGAAAAAATAATAAAAATTGAATTCGAATTCCACAGCAGACTGTAACCGAGTGAGTCGCTCAGTAAGATATAGAAAATAATAAAAATAATTTCACATTTAGCCTTACCTTCGATACAGACTTGAAAATATCTTGAGTGCATCGTTGAAAGTAAATGCCGGTATAATTCCCTGTTCCATTGCATTTCGATTGCATTTAAAGACGTTAGGGGATGAAACCGGATAAACTTTATGTTAACTATAAGCAATAAAAATAGCCTTTATGAGCAAACGTGGAATGGTTACGTGTGTTTGCGTCATTTAGTCGTGTGCCACACTGAATGTTTACAACGTACCGGTCGCTGTATTTGAATTGGTCGCAGTTGAAAATCGCGATATACCTGGGGATTTGCCTCTACACATCATGATTTAACTGTCGGTGACACAGTTCGCTTTTATTACAATTTTATATGTATCAGAAAAAGTGAATATTTATGCCTTTTATATTAACTCAATCGTAAATACTAATATAATACATTTCAAGAGATTGTTTCTTCACTTGAGCGCTTTAATATCTGGAACTGTTAGCGAGATTTGAATAACGCTTTATTCATTTTGGGAGCAAATAATTTGCCATAGAAACTGCTGGTCAGAGAGTACGCTAACAGAGAATAGACTTATAATACGGGTAGGCGGCTCTGCAGTGCGGCGTGGGGTATCGGGTGCCGAAAGCTAGTTGGCCGCCCGACGAGACTCGAGCGTTATCGAGAAGAGCCGACCTGTGAATGCCTATGTATTATCGAAATATTTAGTCACGCGGTTCAGTCATATAGTCAGTTATCTATGCAACAGTCTTGCTTTATAGGAATTTGCATTTAGTTTGGAAATCGGTGTTTGATTTATTGGAAGTTTACCTCACATCGTTGACAGTAATTCAAAATCTTAAATACGAGTGAAACCGCACAATAACTAACTATTAACTAAATTATCGATAACATGTTACAGTAGTTGTTTGTACCTATTTTTTATACGCGATAAATGATGCTCAGAAAAATGTTTTACTAAACAAGGGATACTCAACATTTGCGTTACAAATAAAAATAATCTACAAATTCTCTATGCGTTTTGAAGGAATCACGCAAACATTCATAGATTTATCAATTTTCCGATTGATCCCTACAAAGGTGTCGTTTTAGAAAGTGAAGAATCACTGATCAGTTAAATGTGAGCAATAAATCGAAAACAAAGAAAAACACTCGGATTTGCTTTCCAATTAACTGGGTTTTTATATATTCTCTTTGCTTAAAATAATCCAAGAGTGCTGATTGTGAACCAATTAAATTGATTGATCCAATGCAAGTTGTTAATCAAAATGTTTGTTTGGTCGACGCGGCGCGGCGGGTGAGAGCCGAAAAGTGCAACCGAAAGATCGTTTAATTTGTTTCGGTTACGGCGGACTTTTTAATTTATTCGGAATTTACAGTTTTACACGCTACAACTTTTATTCGTTTTCATGCTTTTCTTTTACCGACGGTCGACCGGTACGGCCGTAATTAAATTCGGAAATTCAGAATTGTTTTTTAATTGATTCCATTTATTTTGGCTCGACATTTTGCGTTCCACCATTCATTATTCTTTTGAAGATCGTTAATAGTCACCTTTCATTTTCGTAAATTATCGAATCTACATAATTGTCTATAACATAAATAAATAAAATGATAGGGGTCTGTCGTTGTGCGCACATCATGCAGTAAGTATTGGATAGATTTAGATGTTTTTTCTCTTAGACACTTGATTCTAATATAATCATATATAACCTTATTTTCATCTAATATAAATAAAGTAGATAATTACATTTTTAAGTAACTAATTAGTTAAATTGTAAGTAATATTTATCAATTGTTAAACATTTCCTAGACAATAGCACATCCTGTCTGACAATACACACCGCAGTTTACGATGGACATATACGAAGCTCGACATCGCTTAAAGATTTTCTACGTCCTGGAAAAGACCACACTGAAAATTTATCTAACATTTGATATACTTTTGTACCACCGTTTTTATATAGTAAAAGGTCTTTTCTTACTTACTCCTGATAATTTTCTCATCTTCTTTCACACACATGAGTCCATAATCAGTAATTGCATAAGTCTTACTTACTATCATCATTACTGTCATCAATGTATCCATTTATAATTTTAAACGACATTTACTTCAATTATTATATAATATAATTACGTTTTCTAGTTATTTAAACGATGTTTTGTATGATTTTATTTTGTTTTCTTCCAGTAATAATACTAATAGTAATATTTTTAATATTCCAAGTCAATGTGTACATAATTTACAATAATATTGGTATCTTCTGCGCTGGTTACAAACCGTACCGCAGATACCACAATTTCTTAAAATGAGTACTATAACAGTAGTAACTTAACGTATTCAGATACAAAATACACGTATGCATTCATGAAACATACATGTTTTCACATGTATGAGATAGATAGTTTAGCTTAGTTAGATCGGGATACTCGGCGACAGTTCAAGCCGAGGCGCACCGTGTATGTACCCTTGTGCTGTTCGCCTATAAAAATCGGGTGAGTGCCTTAAGCGCTCCCTTGAATAGTCTGGTGAAACTGAAGAGGCCTGGTGAGGTTAATAGTATAGTCAGTTTGAAAAAAAAAGTAATGACAAACTAATTTAATAAATAAATTATAATAGGTGGTTAAATTGGAAATGTGTGTGTGTCTGAGACAAGTGTGAGTTTTGTGAAACTAATGATTGAATTGTGTCTTAATTAAAAGTGTATATGTTTTGAACTACCTAATTTTTCATTATTCTATATTTATGTACCTTTGTGAATGTAACCATTTGAAAATGAGATTTTTAATCGTATGACTGTAGTATTGATTAATCCCCAGTATCTTATTGCCTTTATTATAGAGCAACCTCCCAGGTAGCCTTTAAAACCACAAGCAAACAAAGTGTTATACTTAGGGAACTTTTATTATGTCCTTGATTCTTCGCTTGTCAGTGAAATGCAAGCTTGTCGTTCCTACATGTTGACGATGAATAATGATAATGAATATAATATATATAAATGAATAAATATATATTATTTACCTCTTCCAGATGTACTTATATATTAATCTTTGTACAGAGCGTATATTCGCCAAACCGCGGCGACATGCTGCCGCCATTACAGTGCGTCCATTGGTGCTCAAATTAAATACATAAAGAAGCGATGTTAACATACATTTACATACAACTGCGTATGGGACATTAAACGAAAGCGTCAGCTGGCCGTGTGAGCTGTGATCATTGTTATTTCTGTAATAACGGATCAAGAACAATTGAACATTTATTTTAGACTAAAATAACACTTTCGTTTTGTTTACGTGACCGTTTTTTGGCAATTTTAAATGTTAAAAAGTTATATTAAATAACTAAATAAATAAACAACAAGACGCTTCCTTAATCGCAAACGTTGTTCTGCCTTATATATTATAGCATGGCGCCATCTATTCGATACTTACTCAATTCAGTCAACGAATTACCTTATACCGCCATCTGTTAGAATCGCATCGAACTAAAAGAGATAATAATTACTCTTTGTTAATAAACAAATAATTCGCAATATAAAATAATGCGATAATAACATGAGATATAAACTATCCTATCTTTCAAGTTGGATGAAACTGCACACAGTGTACAAAATTTTATTAAAATCAGTTCAGTAGTTTACGACTCCATTGCGGACAAACAACGTGACATGTAATTTACAGATATTAAGATTTGGGATTATAATGTGTTATTTTTTTCCACACTAAGTATCACACACTGTGTTATATAATACATTTATGGAACGCACGTACAACAGTTGTCTTATATGTGATTTAAAACCATAATACTCAACGCGCCGGCAGAGAAATACGACGCACGCTTACACCATTTCATCAACCGTAAAATCCATGAAAAAGTATAAACAATTTAGTTACCTTAATATGTAAATGTGAAAAGTAATTAAATACGTACCATAGATGTATAATCATATGGATATTATAAAATCGACAGACAAAATAGTGTCCTCTATCAGTAAATACTGAAATGTTCCTACGAAAGAGCGAACATGGGTAATTTCACGTATAATTGCCGACGACAATAGAAATTATGCATCGAGGACGGAAGATCTACATTGTTCAGCATATGGTGTGTGTGTTGCTAACGCTCTCCCGCATACAAGCGTTGATTTAGGATTCAAATATTCATTATATCGGATTCATCATCACGTTTTAATACTTAGTTGTTTGTAAAACGAGTGCAACTATTTCCACTAAGTTATATTCGACATGCTGTTTAATTAGGGTAATATACATGATATTGTATAATTACATATATAATAATTATTTAATGTTATGGTATTATATTATATGTAAGTAAATTTTTAACATATAAGTGAGTTGAATAGTAAGGAAAAGTGTAACGAAGTCTTGCTACTTCTTCACAATTTTCGCTAGTGTATTATCAAAACTAGATCAGAATATATTAGATCAGGCGCATTCAACAATGTTTTTCAAAAGAGCCGAAGTTTAAAAAGTTATTTAAATGATTTATAAGAAAAACAAAAAAAGTCGAAGCAGTCTTTAAAGACTACCGACAGAAGTAAAAACTCAACACAGTGGAATGTGTTCATTTTTTAAAATTATCAAATTAATTATAGTCTGAATTATTTAAATTTCATAATTTGTAAATTGACATTAATCTGGTTTTCACATCTATTGACACTCTAAGAAACAATACTATGCACTTTATTAATTAATCAAACATGATAGGCTGCACAAGCTCAATACAAAATATCAACATTACAAGTACACAGGCCGCTGTACCTACTGTGCGTCGTTAGTCCGGCGCATCTCCGGGCGTTTTTGTAGGTGGTACAGCTACGCTGAAGCTATTACTGGTTTCAGCATGAATGGGTCGGCTCGTCCGGGGTAGTACCACCCTCTCACAGAAAGCCGACGTGAAGTAACAGTGCTTGCACTGTTGCGTTTCGTTCGGTCAGTGAGAGCGCCGGAGGCCCACATATTTAAAAGGCTGGCAACGCACTTGCAACTCCCCTGGTGTTGCTAGTGTCTATGGACGGCGGTGATCACTTACCATCAGGTGACCCACCTGTTCGTTTGCCCCCTATAAAAAAAAAAGATGATGACGCGAGTTCCATGATTTTTGTTCACCCAAAAAAGTGCTCAACGCGCCTATAAAAGTTTTCACTTCAATAACACACCACACACTTCAAAATGAAAATAATGTTTAAATTGGAATAGAACAATTTAAGGAAACCCACATGAGTAAACTATATGTTTAATTGATACCCAATTCTCATCAAATATTCCGTTCACTGAGAATTTCCAAATTGTCACCAAGGCGAAAACACACAACCCGTTAAATTACCATGGGGTGAACTATCTGACCCCAGTCTGAATCTAAAATTACACGACACAAAGAAAATTTAAGTGTATTTTGGCACAATTAGTGGGCTGGCATGGGGTGTGAAATTGCACAGTGCTGTAATTTATTTTAAGTGTGACAGTCGACCGTAATGTGCAGCGATTGGGTAGGTACACTAAGAGTGTAATTAATTTTTAGGGCAATTTATTTTGTAAGGCAGACTTATTGGGTTCGATTTTTAGAGTGATTCAGTTCTGATGTTAAATAAACAGGCCTTTTTTGTCACTTCTTTTTTGGGGGCACGCTAATTTTCGAAAGTTGTCAGCCCATAATTTTTTGTACAAAAAATCGAAGTAAACAATTTTTTTATTGTTTTAAATCATAT
Source organism: Antheraea assamensis (assembly GCA_035772565.1). Taxonomy (NCBI): domain Eukaryota; kingdom Metazoa; phylum Arthropoda; class Insecta; order Lepidoptera; family Saturniidae; genus Antheraea; species Antheraea assamensis. Next base: position 133,758 of record JAQQSE010000075.1, read on the forward strand.
TATCTTTAGAAATAAAACATCAACTTATATTTAGGTGAGTAACAATATAAAAAAGTAACTTTTGTTGTCAATATACTTAGCTTCAGGTAGGTATATAAATTTTAAACTATTCTAACTGAATTTTCATAGGATATCATTATCATTCATCATATTTTCTCAAATTCTTTTAATATTTTCAGTTTTATGGCAAGTTTTTGATATCTTCGAAATTTCTTTTGGGGCCACCACGTGCCCCCGCGTGCCCCCGCAAAAAAAGCCCTGCAGATAAGTAATAGAATTGATAAAATGTATGTAACGTTTTATTGCTGCAAAGCAACCTTACTCAAGTCTGGAGCTGGTTTGGTTACATGAGACATTTAATCCATAGAAGTAGCAACCTACTAACAACTGATTTAATAGTTAACTAAAGTGACATGAGTTGCATTGAGTACAGTGACATTACTTAAAGCGTGCATAAGTAAAGAACAGAATTAAAAAAGGCTAATAATTTTGGGAGAGAAAATTGTCTAAATTCAGCAACTGAATTTAAATATAACTAAAGAAATAAAAACGTTATTAAACAAAACATACATACATAGATACATAACATCTATAAAGTAAAAGTCAAAATTGTATAGAAAAGGCCTTTATATATTCCAAAGTTTGTTCGTCATTTTTAATCACGTTATTTTATAACATTTGTTCAAATTACTACGCATATTTAAGTAATTAAAATGATATCAAAATATAATAAATGTTACACTGATAATTTGCTGCAAAATAAATTTTAAAACTATTCATTAAGCAAAATTGTGAAGAACAAGAGCCACCGATTTCCCTCACTGGTAGTGAAAACATATTTTGACATGAAATCATGCGTTCTCTTTGTGTACTTCTAAAATAAACATACGCGAGTTTATGGTTCATATACTTTCAACCCTTCCCGTATATATATATATATGGCAACAATATTATACTAGAAAAACAGGCGTTCTGCTATTCGAGCATGAATTTCACTGCTACGCGGTTAATCAACATAGAAATTGTAATTCGAATATTGGTTTAGCAATTAAAATATATTTGCATACAGATTTGGTTGGATTGAATTTCTGCGTTTACGGCCAGCTTGTTAATTTGCCTAAAAGGAAAGTAATTGCTGTGATAGAATTTGCTTCGTACGTATACACGCATGAAACTACTGATTTAATGAGAATTCGCAGCATTCGTTTCGTTGCATTTCTTGTAGAAAAGCATTTGCGTGTTTTTATATTCCCTTTATTACTGTAAACTAATTTATTTCGTATTCTTGTATTAATTTTGAGTTACGTATATTTTAGCAAATCATTGTGTTTAATAGAACATTTTTTATTACATTACATTTCTCATACTCAAAAAGTAATTGATGCTAGTCCCCTGGGTCTTTGAAAAACTGAACTCGGAGTTTGTTATCTTCAAGTTAATTGGTTATATTTTATTGTTTTATGATCATCGCTATCGAAAAATGAAAAATTGTATATTTCCATGAATTAAATATTGCACAATATATCAACAAATACTTATGTATTTAGGCGAAGTTCTTACGAAGCCTTCTTGGAGGGCTAGAAGACTAGGAATTGCCCTGGACTTGCGGCTCAAGTGAAGTTTCAAGAGATCCCTACCGAAGCGCACACGTTCACCTCAGCCGGTAGCACTCTTTTGTTTTGCCAAATTTGGTAAGAACCCAAAAACTACATGGCAGCTTTTGAGTGGAGCAAGATCTATTACCTGATTATTTTATAAAAAATTCAGAACTCTGTTCTACAAATCAAAAACTTAATCTACTACACTGTTCAGTAAATTCTAAAATCCCTAACTCTTTTCCTTCCCAGAACTAAACATCGATCACTTACATTACTGTATTATATATACATTTTAAATTCAAAACATTCAAAAACTTCTACCTACATAAATGAAATTTTACAACCAATATAATATATGTACCTAAACAAGTATACACTTTAAATTATTTTCTGATCAAAATATCAATTAGCTATTATTTTCCTTGTATTTTATTTAATAGACGCCGTTTCAAGTCGAATAATTTAAACGTTTTACTCACTGTGATTGCCTTCTAGTGAATAAATATTTCTTTTATTTTTCACGAACTGCCCCAACGTTTCCGCAATATAATTGTGCCATTCGATTGTTGGAGCGCCACGTGCCGCGGTGAGTGTTTTCTCATATATATTTGTAGAGTGATGCAATTCTGTAACATGAGTTAGTTAGTCATAAGGTTATAATACTTTTTGATTAACGTATAATTTAATTTATTTACTGAATTGAGACAACTTTGGTTCTTAATGGATTCTAATTTAAGGTAAAGTGTATTTTTTAACAGTGAAAAACGAATCAATCTGTACAGATCCTTGGTTTCTTATCATTTATTTGTGTAATAGGATAACAAGGAACCTTCAAGTTTAGATTGAAATTTATTTTTATATACGAGTATAGTGCAAGTTACATCAACTTGTTAAGCAGTCAGCGGAAAGAAAGACAATGGCCAACAATGAGTTTTATAAAATAATAATGATGTTAGGTTGCCAACAAATCATTTCTTTTATGCATACTCTATTGGAGTTTTACTTTACAGAAATACCGCTTCATTTTAAGGAGATTAATTACGAAGTCTAATATGGCAAAACATGCAATCATGTTTGAATTTGATTTACAGACAAATAATGGCTGTCAACGTTAGAAGCGAGTTGAAGAAATGATCATTTTAAAAATATAACTGCTATTTTTAAATACTGTAGAGGCTTAGCGTTTGACCATAATCTTGTGTAATATTGAAAAGCTATATGAATTAAGACGGCCACACAATGAATCTAAAGGAAAGCTTGCTATTGATTGCGCTCGAGCAAAAACGACCAACATTCAGAGTAATATTTTCTATTCCACAATTATTTTTAAAGTACGTGTATATTTAAAAACTTATGTGTAAACATCACCATGTGTCTTATCCCTTTAATATAATTTAACCCGAGTCTATTTGCCTAAATTTGACGCACTTTAAAGGGTGCATAATTTACTTTAAGGCTAATTATTTTGTAATAGGGCCACGCAGATGGTGTGTTCACAAATTGGGGACTAACTCAAAGAAAATTTTCAAATGCCAAACTTTGTTACAAAATTTTAATTAAATTACTTCGTCGTGTGAATAAGACATTTTTGGGGTGAGGATATTAAAGCAGTATTTAATTTATTTATTATGATGTATTTATAGATATTGTATTAATTAAATAATGAATTAATTATATGTCATACCGTTTTGATAAGATTATTTACCATGTACCTACGAGACATTAAATACGGTGGTTGCTATAAAACGATGTTCTCTGACATTTGTTATAGTAATGCTGGTATTGCCGTGATATTAATCATAACAAAGAGTTTTATATCATGTGTGTTGTTACCGTTATCCAATCTCACTGTACTTTACTATATAGATATCGTATTATATTTATTAGTTCATAAACCAGGCATCACACCTCGAATAACCTACGTCATATTAGTACGTCATAGCAAACATTTATGTGAAAGATGACGTCAGTCCGAATAAAGGTTAATTAAGCAAATACCCTTGTACTAATGAGTTGAATTTGAATTGCGGCATATCCTCGGTTAAATCTTGTACATATTTCATCACACTTAAAATTCCTGGTTTCTTGTACGCAGAAGATATTTTGAGATAAAAAATACAGTCGTATATCTAAAAAAAAATCTAACTTATCTATAAACAATCATAACACATAATTTTCATTTGTAGTCCGGTGAAATTGTAGAGGCCTTGCCAGGTCCACAGTGTAGACAGTTCGAAAAAAATTAATAATTTTCATTTATGAAATTGAAAACACTGCATATAAGTGTCATATCATCACCATTATCAGCCTGTAAGAGACCCACTGCAGGGCCATAGGTCTCTTTCCGAAGGCAGGTACGGGCATATATAATCATCACGCCAGCCCATATTAGCACGACGTATTGGTGATGTCAAACTCTATGGTGGTACTACAAGAACATTTCTCAGGTTCAGGTTTCCTTGCGATATTTTCCTTTACCGTCGACCGATAGTAATTTCAATTTAAATTAGTAAATATACGCGAATTCCGATAAATTCTTTGGAACATGCCGAGGTTCAAACCTGTGGACATCAGGTTGATATTCCACCGGTCAAATACCATGATTCCCTTTTCATATAATAATAATTGACAATTAAATAATATTTTTGGCTTAACATATAAGACCTTTTCATAAAAAAATAAATTGGCGTGAATAACTTTAAACTGGCCAGTGCTCAGGCTACGTCTGATCCCTAGCAGTCGGATTTCCAATTTTCTATACGTGACCTCTTTCGCTTCGAATGTCACATACTCAACAAACGAGGTGTCTTTGAAAACGTAATTAGAAAATTCCCAAACGTGCCCCCCGTTTTCTGTCTCCGTCGAATTTCAGTGCGGCCTGTCCGGTCGCTTGCAAATTAGTTTTGATCAATATTATCCGTTTTCCGTCCTTTTAAACATTGGGTAAAGCATATATACAGCATATATACGTCATTGAATTTAAAAAAGAAATACTAATTAAGTTAGGAATTTACGTTTATAAATATTTAAGCAGTAATAATAATAATATATTTCTATTATACTTTTTGAAGAATTCACAATGAACTTTCATAGTTATACTTATTTATTCCAGAAAACGTGATGACATATCTATATTATAAAACACTATAATTTTCCGGAGAATCAATTTTATATTTTTCCACCTAATATCAAAGTATTTTACTAAATCAGAAATGCATACACATATAATTCTCATCGTGATTGGATGATTGGTGTAGTAAAGTTTACGACACAAACAAAGGAATGCATGTACATGATATTAACATTACAAATTGTGAATGGCTATGCTATTAACAAAATAGGTTATATTTATAATACAATTTTGTATATAGGTAGTTTGAAACCAAAATAAGAAGTAGAAACGCAGATAAAATCCTGAGCATAAAGTTAATTATTTCTTGTTATGGTCATAACATTAAAGTTTAACAACACTGCGTTCTTCTATTCTAATTCTAATCTATTTTGTACGATGTATGCCTTTTTTAGAAGAGTTTACGTGTCAAACTACTAAACATATTTCTACTACTCATTATCGACTAATATGAAATATAATACTTATATTTTAAATTCTTTTATTCTATAATATAATATTCAAATAATGAAGCAGCATATTGTAAAAGAGAGCAATCGAAATAATTAAATTTAATTCGACTTTTTATTATAATCATTCCTTGTATCTCATTCCACCTAATGTACTAAATTGTATACTAAAACAGATAAACTATTTGTATAATTCGTGTAAGTGGTTCTTGAATTCTAAAATCTCTAACGCACGCAGGAATAGACAGAGGACATTGCAGTCTATATTTACGAATTAAAATGCTGAGAGACTATTCAAAAATACCAAATTAGATTGTTGGTAGAAGCCCGGAAATTAAGATTCTAAAAGCGCATCTAAGCAAATTTAGCACAATTGCTACTGACTACGAAAATTATATTTGTTTTACTGTTATTGCTTAGATAATAATTACTTATATTTATTCAAATTCGTACATACGAAATAACAGTCAATATAAGCATAGAAATAAATTTGTAATAAATATGCACAACGATTCCCATACATTCATTCATTCATGTCATATGCAAACCATACATTGGCAACTGAAGATATGGAGCGTGTCGAAACTGAGCAAACGGACCGTGAGATAAGCTTGAGACTGCATTAATCTCCATACACAAACATGCTCTGTTAGTGACAGGCAAAAACACCAATAACCTAATGCATGCCGCAATAAACGCTGCCAGCAAAAATTAACGTAAATAACACTCCCTTTTATGATTGTTCATCCAGATAACTTCGCCTATTCGGCTGTACAGTGTGAAAAAAGCGCGACCCTAAGATTCGCCAGAAGCCATCGACACCCTTATTTTTGTCTCTCCCTCGGTAAGTAATATCGCTTCATTGTGTCGTTCGTGAAATAAAAAAAATATTTCATATTTATAAACATGTACAATTACACTTAAAATTCATAAAAGTACATTTGAGTAAATTAAATATAATGCAGTAGCTACAACAATATTATAAAGATCAAAAGATTGTTTTTTTTGTGTGAACATACTATTTAGCCTCTTGAAATACCAGTCAGATTTGAAGAAATATTTTTACGTTATGTAATTTACTAGTTTTCGTCCGCGGCTTCCTTCGTTTTAATATAAATTTGATCTATCCTTCGGGAATAGTACTTTTTTACACTTTTCTTTTTCTGTACCACTGACAAAGTGTATGCGAAGATTTATAATGATCAGTTGGGTAATTAAGGCGTGAAAGCGTAACAAACGAACAAACTCACATTTATGACATTAGTTAGGATTTACTGAGAAAGGCATATTTCTTAAAATCACGCTAAGACCCTTACGAGCGGGTTAATATAGATGGAAAGAACACTAAGCAAAAACTAAATATTAGCACGGGCGTGCAGTATTACTCCGTGCACCGTATTAGAAGTTGAAACTAGCAGAATTAAAAACGACGCGGAACATAACTAGTAAATAAATGAAGTAAGAACATTTAATTTATGCCTGTTGTTTGAAAAGTACTTAACAAATATGCATTATATAAAATCCTAAATCGTGTGTTTTCAAAGTTAATAGCTAATATTGATTCCAATAACAGATTGTTCTTTTAAGAATACAGAGTTTATTAACAGAGCCCAAGCTCTACTTCCAACCCCGATAATGACGAGTTTTGTCCCAACCCTTAGTCAACTACTTTGTCTTAACAACAAAGGAAGAGCCCTGCAATAAACTATCAAGGCCAAATAATTTGACTGATTGGGCCTTAACAAAACCTATATCTACTTTAATGACATGAATGCTTTAGGTTTTAAAAGTTTTAATGACTACATAACTTTTTGCATCGTTGTGCTTGTTTCTCGACATGCAGTGCCCAGATCACAAAATTAAGTATTTCAGGCAGGTAAAGTAGGTACTGAAGTCTTTAAGACATTTATGTATAAAGAAACAACTCATAATAGAAATAGTCCAGTCACTGTCATAAGTTAAAGTGTTTTACCAAAACGTTATATGAAGGACAACGAATTGTTGTTGTGGTTCCAATTTTAGTGTATTATACGAGTTACTAAGATTATTATCTATATACTTAACAAAAGAAAACATCTAGTTATCTCTAAAAACAAAAACATTTCCCTGCGTTGGGACCAAGCCCAGTATTTATATTAATAAGAAGTTATATTTTTATTACTGTTCATTAGCGTCGAACTTCCTCAAATCGAATAATATGAGAGACTCACGTATGTTTTTCATTGGCCGTTAGCGTCATAAATTATTATTTACTGTACATTCTACTATTTTATGCCAAGTGGTTTTTTGACATCCGGTGAAAATATGCTAAAACATTAAATAAATACATAAATAAGGTAATTCAATTAAGAATAATTATCTTCACCACGACATTCGAACATCAAACATCTTGTTGAACTGAAATAAAATATCTAATCTTTATCTGTATTCAGTCATGAGTCTAAATTTTCTAAATTCTAAAGTCTAGTATACTTACTTTATATCCTTCATCTTTTAATAACTTATAAATAACAGCGAAAAGCAAGAACACTCTAGGGACCTTTGAATAATGTATGCCATTATTGCATGTGTTAATAACAATACCGATCTCTATCGCATTTATTATATCAATCGTAATTAGGAAAGAGTCAGTAACTCTTAATTTTTTTAATGAGCAGTGATGTTTAATTTTACAAATAAATGACAATAGGGTCCAACCAGATTGCTACCAGTAGTAATAAAGAACATTGGCAAATTGGTACACTTAAATGTGTGGTGTTTCAGTCGGATACAGATAGTGTTGCAAGCTTTTACGACAGCAACGATAGTCGATGTATTGTAGATCTCGCAGTAGCTTTTGTTATTTTTCGATTACAGTCACTTGCTTGAACTTGAATAAAAAAAATATAACTTTTATTAACAAGTGACATTTTATTGTGTATAATGTTATTTAATCTGTATTTAATAGCAGAATATGTATATTCTTGCATTATAGAATCAATTACAAGTGTTGCCTGTGGTGGCTTTTGTCATTTTCATTTTAGGCTATTAGAACGAAAATAAATACTTGCATTGTCATCTAGATTGAATATTTTTTACTAATCATTTTATCATTAAAAATTCTTCGTATTTATCTTGATTTTTCTATGTTAATAAATCGTGAATTCTCTGTGTAAATGCTTTATTTTTTTTTACCTTTTCTTTTTGTTTTTCGTAGACATATATTGAAAAGAACATAGATCATGAATATTGAATACATGTTGTCATATCATGAATATCGTCTTTATGTTTAGTTTGTTGATTTTAATGAAATGTTGTGCAAATATGTCATTTTGTAAAGCTATAAAATGGTAGATACCTTTGGAAATTATAAAACATATATATATATATATATATAACCTATATATAGTAAATATCAACAATAATTTTAGACATCATAAAATACGAGTAAAAATAAAATTAGGAAACGAAAACAATTATTATAATCGTGCATAGTCGCGGGCGCAGTTAGTAATATTTAATTTACCTAGAAAATAATTCTAGTCTGGGTAATAATAAAAAATATATAATTGTTATTATGACCTACAATATGTAATAGGGGATTTTATATTCACCCCTAAACCGCCTCGAGCGTGTCTGTGATATGGAACTTAGTTGTTAGCGGTAAGGCCTACAGTGTACACCATAATTGAGCTTCGTACTACATTATCAGATCAGGAACTTTAACCAGTTAAAGGGCCTTTGAAGGGATGTCAATGTTGCCAACTATTTAACCGGTTGTTAAAACTTTGTCATATTTGATCGCTCGATTTACATCGCAAAGCCTAAATCATGGAAAGTTTGCACAGAAAATTGGTTAATTAATAAAACATTGTCCTCGACGTACGGAAAGTTCTACGAATAGTTACATGAGGTGGCGGCCGAAGTTAAAGGAAACCGCAGTGATAGTTGGGAGTGTTCGCTAAAACTTTCAGTTTGAAATTAGGAAATCGCCCTGAAATAACGTTCGGTAATGAAATAATTTACATTTAAATTTCGATTTGTAAGATATTATTTTATGTTATCGTAACATAACAACAAATACAATACATTTCAATACTAAAGACGTGTATGAACCATTTTAGAATCCTTTGCAAATATCCCGAACAAACATTATAAGACATAAAACAAGACGAATAAAGTATTTTAAACATGTGTTTAAAAAGGCTTACAATTGTAGACACTGTTTAGTGAAACTCGTATTAAACGCTTGTTCATTTTTCTTTTTATAATAAGACCGAAGTTGTATAAAAGTCATATTTTCTTTAAACTTTATGTTAAAGGAACATATTGTGATTTTAAGGATTAGGTGTCTACATAGTAAGCCTAAATTGTTCGAAATCGATCCGGCAGTTATGGCATGAGACGCGAACAATGGTGTCATTATATTTACACTAGTGGTCATCCAGTGGTCGAAATTTGAGCATGATTTATTATTTTTTCCGGTTGTAATATTAAGGAAAAGAACCGATATACTTCCAATTTTTGAAATTCTGATCCTTAACCTTTTTGTGTGACGAAAAGTGGTGGGAGTAAACACTGTGTCAAGTAAAGTATTGAAAATACCGGTTCTCGTCCGATCAGCGAAACTTCTGGGGCGGTCAGCATTTGGATGGGTGACCGTCTGAGAGCACGGTGTGACGTAGGCTCTTTTGTTTTGTTGTATTTTTTATAAAGAGGTTTTGACTTCCTTCGTGTGATCATAAGCACATACACACTTTTTTATTGGTGACACTACAGCTCGTTAAAATTTACTAAACAAAAAAAAAAGAAAATTGGTTAAGAAACCTGAAGCATAATTTTATATAAAATATTGTTTAATATGAAAGAATAGTATAATAAAATATATATTTCATCTTGTTTTGAGTACATCATGAGTTGGCAATCATCTACTTAGGTGTTCAAATAAGCATATTGACCTATGAGTCGATGACCTCTTGAAGCCTATTATTTTACACATTCCAGTGAACGCTGTGATTGGGGCCTTCTAGTATCTTATTTGTAGGGTGCCTTCAATTTTTTGTATACACAACGATATATTACAGTTAAGTATATATGTACACTGTCTAGAATATTTTATAGTCGATTCGTGTTAGATAATAATAGATCTTCTGGTAAGTTACATAGAACTTCCTTTTCTGAACGTTAACATAAATATTGTGTATACTCGTAGATGTTATATAATTTTATAATATACAAGTATTCAGTGATTTGAATAACGCTACTCAAGCTTTCTTTCGTTTGAAAGCAAATAACTAACATTACCCCGAAATCTACATAAACTACCAAATAAATATTAGGAAATTTCCACACAAGACCGATATACTTCTAAATTAAGAGTGTTTTGTACTGTAGTAACTGCCGTATCAGTTAGTTATATTTGGGGTTCGAAATCACGATTTTTCGGCACAGAAGAAAAGCTTTCCACCATTGTATTACGAGATCACTCGACCGTCTCCACTTACAGTAATATTCGCAAGATTGTATGTTTGTAGGAGATAATAATCTTTGAAGCTATTGATATGATCGCTTCTTCCTGGTTGTAAGCTAGATGTATTATTTATTTATTACTATGAAACATTATGATAAGGGATATTAGCACAAATGTAAACGAAATCGGAATAAATATGGCTTATTGTAGCTATACTCAAACGGTTTTTAATAGGAGAAAATAATATACTACAATGTTATTATTATATAGTAAAACATTGGTAGTAATAATAAATCTCAATATTGTAACAGAATTCTCTAGAGCATTTTGTTAACTTAGAATTTGTTATTTTACAATGATTAATTTTTAATATTACACATAGTGTTCTGATAAATATATTGAATTATTTCGATCCTATACTTTTTTTACTTTTTTTTTATAAACTATTTTTTATACTTTACAGGTTAGCGTTTGACCACAATCTCATCTGATGTTAAATGATGACATGGTCTAAAATGATACTCACGCTAAACCTAGAGGGAGACTGGCTCTCAAGTGCAGCTGCCGAATCAAACCATACGGCGACAGATTTTCACCTTGAGGGTGGTGGCTAGCCAGGCGGACTTAGAGAAAGCCCTAGTACCATGCTATAGTTTCATCACGATGTTTTCCTTCACCGATAGCACCGACTTAGTTGTTGCTAGGATTCGAACCTACGTCCTTCGACGCTGTTTCCGAACACACTACCAACTGAATTAATGATCCAATTCTCAAAAATCTTTCATTTATAGAAGAAGATTATGTTTTCCGAGAGCCCTAAACTGTATATTATTAAGTTCTAGGTTGTAATTAACGTGAATGAAATCGAGGGTGGTTGATAATTCTTACTTCCTTAGTACATAATATTATAAATGTGAAAGTGAATTTCTTTTATATGCTTCCATGCCTTACTTACTTAACCGTTCCTAATAAAATTTTACATACCTATACCTTGTCAGGGGTACAGAAAAGGATATATGGTACATATAGTTCAGAATAAATGTACTGTTTTCGAGGGATACATCGAATCAAAATCAAAACAAGGTTAATATTAAAATAGCAATCAAATATTTCAGATTTTTATTTGTCTGTTACCTATATAAGCTGTTAACAGGCAAATTCAAAATAGAAAATTAAATACTAAGGTGATTCGTTAAATACTTTCTCAAGAAATCCATTTGCTCTGAAACTTTGGTGTATCTTGGACTGATAGCCGAAACACGTTTCAAGTCACGGTACATTTTGTAGATAATAATTCATATATGAACAAGAGGATAATATAATTTATACAGTAAATAAAATGGAACGTTTGTGTGTTGAGGTTGACAAACTATAACACCCTTTCTTTAATCAATTATGATGCAAGTTGGTGGATAAAGCGGCTACGCTATTCATGTTACTTATAACATCCTACAAGGGCAATCGATTATATTTATTTATTTTTAAGCTAGGTATTGTAATCTAACGTGGGAAAAGCATGGCCGGTTGTTAGTGTAATACTCGTATATGTATACACTAGCAGTTTCTCCCGGCTTCGAATGCGTTTTCTATGCAGTAATTATTTTTAACGATTTATTTTACATCCATATATATATATTTATATGTATATGGGTATGGAGGGGAATGACAGCACATAAAAAAATACAATCTCATGAATTACCAAAAGACCTAAAGTAGACTCGGTCCTACAATATATTTAAAGTACGGTTAAACCAAAAACATTAACTTTTATATGTGACTATGCCCGTGCTGCAAATTACGACCATTATTATGTTAGTTCGTGAGTAATTGCAATTATACGGAGAATATTCTATATACCAATAATTTTACATATCAAGAATGTAACTGTCGTTAAGTAGCTTATATTTTAGAGTCTTTTATCGGAACTACTCCGCAAATTTATATGGACGATCATCTTCAATAATTTAAAAATTGATAGTTAATGAAGTATGCCTGGCTATCATAGAACATTATATCGTTGTTATAAAGCTTTTGTCATCCAATCCTTTCTGCGAACATCATTCTGTTAAGATCTTCACTTTTGCATAACTCCATCCAATTTATACTCGCCTAACAAAGGTCTTATCTTGAGCGAGGAAAGCTTGTTTTAATGTCATTAATTTAGAGTCCGCGTTTTCGTTACGTTTTCATTGTGTCTTATGTATTTACTGGACTTCAATAGCTATTGAAAAGAGATTAGATTACACACTTTGTATAAGATAAAGCATCAATTGATTTTACAACAAGAAGTGAACGAATTGATGTGCACTGAAAAATGCATAAACATAATGTTAAGAGATGTGTATCGTAATAAGCTTATGCTTTAATTTTGTATAATAAATAGTTAAATCCAAAAGAAGCTTGTTTTGCTTGTTTTTTTTCATTTTGAAACCAAGATTCTTAACACAGTTTAGAAATGTGGACCTAAACCAAATAAGAAAGTTATGAACAGAAAAGCAATTGAGAGAGGCGATGAGGTATTAAAAACCACATAGCAAACTTAATCTCAATTTTTGTATTTACTTATAAATTTCCAGTAATGCCCGAATAGCAATTTACAACTATATTCATTCCCCCGTACAAAGCTAAGCTTCTGTCGCACGTTCCACAATACCTACTTAACGGTTTTTCCTTTTGGTTCTGAAATGCAAATTTATTTTATTTCCACATAATATAGTTTTAATTGTTTTCAAAATAAAACAGTACGTGCACCATCTATTGGAAATTGTTTGTACTAAATAAGCGATTCGTGGGCGCGTGCACAACATCTTTCATCATATGTCATATTAAAAATAGTTCTATAATATTTATTTTCCACGGAATGAATGTTATGCTGAAACATATTGTGTGCTTATTAATTAGACTCCCGGGTTTTCTTTACATTATTTATATTCTTTTGATGTCTATTTTAGTCGAGTAAAAATAATTTATTGAGAAGTAATACGCCAAAACTAATTGAAGCATTAGTAATTTGTAACGTATTCCACATTCAAGTATCTATAGAATCTTTCTTTGAACATTCGTATACTACGTAAATAAAGAGTTTCAATACAAAAACCAAAAAGCAACCTTCATAGATTTTCCTGCAAAGTCTGTGGGTATTATGAAACTGAAATCTGTTTATTTATTTAATACTAGCAGGCCCGGTGGACATTGTCCTGCCCTAATAATGAAAAATATATTCTTATGTAGATGAAATGTTTAAGGTAACGAATGTATTTAATTTGATAATTATTAATACTGTACCCGTCTAAATAGCCTTCCAATTACCTCATTGTATGTGACCATTTTAAAATAGATAAAATATAGGTATATACCATCGTAGACTTTTTGGTAGATCTATAAAAGAGGAATATCTATCTATGCATTGTTTTGTTATATCTCAAAAGAATTAGGCAGCGTTTTCGATGAAAACTCTCAGGCGGCTTGACTTTTTCCAATACTTTCAATAATTATCGTTATATTTTAACCAATTTACACAAAACCTTGATAAATTATATACCTAAACCGTCCTCATGTATTACTGTATCTATTGGTGAAGATTGCATTACAATCTGTTTAGTCGTTTTTGAGTTTATAGCGAACATACAGACAGACGCTGCGAACGACTTTGTTTTATAATATGTAGTTATATATCTATTTTTTTGCACTTGGAAGCATACGAATAGACCTTACCAGATGGTAAGTAAGCGCCGCAGCCCATGGACACCTGCGACACGAGGGGTATTACAGATGCGTTGCCGGCCTTTGAAGAAGAAGTAGGCTCGTTTCTTGACTGTTTGTGGGTTTCATTGGTTCGGAACCACTGCCGCTGGGAGTTCATTCCAGAGGACCGACGTACGTGGGAAAAATGCACGCGAGAACTGCACAGTAGATGACTTCCAACCATAGAGACGACATGAATGCATGTGACGAGGCTTGTGATGAGAGTTGTATACCGCAATAGTATTATTTTGGTATACCATTGTTTTATTTTCATCGCTTGTTTTAGATACCATTATTGTTCGTTTATTATGTACATCAACATTGTTTTATTAATTATTTCAAAAACCAATATCTTTTAATATTGCCACGAGTATTATCTTAACCAAAATATTACTGAAAAACAATTTAGTTATCGAATATTACTTTGCAAATTCCACAAAACTGTATTACCTTAGAAGCCAATTCTATGGGATTGAAAATGTTAATTAACATTCATGAATAAAGTATTGTGTTTAAAAAAGTATATATAAAAATCTGTAATCTGTACGAATTCTATTACTTTAATATTTATCTTCATTTTAACTAATGTTATTTGAGAGACAGCGAATTTTGTATATTTGTTTACACGGGGAAAGTAAACTCCGAAACCACCTCACCGATTTTATAAATTATTTCGTTGTTAGAGAGGTAGATAATTCCAGGTGAGCATAGGCTATATATTATGTTAGTATACAAAGCAGTAAATACAGATAGTATACAAATCACATATAGTTATAATTTGTCAGGTAATGGAAAAAAATGGTGCCTTTTTAGAGTTTTTATACTTTGTGCTCTGTTATTAGTTAAACTTACACAAAAACAATAAAAAAGTCCCGCGATCCCGAGATTCAGGTGATCTTATAAAAATTATATGGATTTTATGAAGCTTTCTTTTTCTAATTATAAGGCGTTTTCTCCCATAGTGATTATTCCAAAAGAAGTATCATTCAGTAGTCGCCTACTTATATTTCTCATTATCTACGGCAGAAATGACGTTCTTGCAGTAACCACTTGTTAAGTTAGGTAGGTAATCAGCTAAAAAATTATATGACAAGGTTAGTTGAAGTATGTTATGTTAATTCTTATTTAGCGATTTTTTATACACCTTTGTAATAAGAGAACCCTAAAACATAACATATTCTTTGCACATTGTCGGAAATCCACTTTTTGTTAGACATTATAGCCAAATTACAGATAGACCCCTCGTAAAGGGGTGAACGACACGAAACAATGTATCTATAGTTTTATATTCACCACAATAATATGGAAATCTGATTGTGTTTACTACTTCAGAATAAACTTCGGCTTTATTACGTTCGTTTTTAATGTATTTTTTTTACAAGTCACCATAAAAATGAAGTCAAACGAATAAAATAAAATGTACCATGTAATATCGTTAACATTTTTATATAACAAGTGTTAAATGCATTTTTAATGCTACATCCATCTCCTTCTTCTTTCTAGTCATTATTTACCATTAATGTGTCGGCCTTCTGCAATCCACGACATTTTTAAATATCCTGTACACTTTTTATCCATTTCGATCCCGATGCTTATGCAATGTAGTCACGCACACGCATTTGTGGTCTTCCCGTAGTGACATATTTCGTTCTTCATCTACAATATTCCAGAAAATTTAAAATAATAAATTTGGACTCTTACATATTTTTTTAGTATGTAATAGTCACTGTAAAAATATTAAATGATTCTATTTTTTTTGGTTCCTATATCTTTTAAATAAAAAAAATCATATAGTCTTATTAAGAAATGCTTTAAAGTAAGTAACGATATTTTCGTAGCAACAATCGATTCGATCATGATGTAATAAAGAAAGATCTTATATCAAGAGGTTTATTTTATTTTAAATGGTATACATTCATTTAAACACAAAACATGTGCACCGTTGCAGCCACAGGCGTAAATGAGGACAATTCAACCGATTTATTGTATTAAAATTAACGAAGCTACAATTGTCGATACAACCGCGATAAGCCGTGCACTGGATTTTACTGTTTGAGTTTGTTGCTATATTTTTTTCTTTTATTTCACAATGAAATTTGAAATTGAGTTTCATAGCCGTAAAATAATGTCCCATAGGTATACCTAAATCTGCTACAACACCTGACCGAATTTTATAATCGACGTGTCTTCATTGTGTCATCGAATACATTAAATTCGATAACATAATCTGTAATTAAATATTTTGAAAATAAAAACCGGATCTCTAATTGTAGTTACCGGATTAAACCAATAAGTGCTTGGTAATAAATTGTCATCTTAAGAGTAATAGCTAGTTAGATGAGCGTTAGAATAAAAACTCTTATGTTTGGAAAAGACGTCTTACTTCACTTGAAGCTTTGTTTTCTTGTAGGACTTTAACCTACGTTGAAGTATCATTGCTTGTAATAAAATTGTTATTGTAAACCAAGTGAATACAATTTAAACTAAATTAATTATAATGACAACAAAATGAAATAACATTGAATTTAAGAAAACATGTCATGTAAATATTGGAAATGGAGTAATTTTCAACATATAACTTACGTGTTTACTATTCCTATCTAAACAATAGATATCTATATGTAAATTCGTTGAATTAACAACGCATCTAAAATCTTATAGAAATACAGCAAGTCTTACAGCTTACAGACTCTCATATGTTATTTAAACAAAGCACGTATGACAAACGGTGTTATTCGAAGATTATCGTTTGAACATGACTAATGTCTTGTCGGGTTTCACAGGTCTGTCTTCTATATGTTAATCGTACAGAATGCTTCCAACACTAATTTACAACTGTGTTTACTTTACAAATTACAACTTTACATTTACTGTTAATGAATGGAACTCTACAAACATTTGCAATAACAAATACGTTTGTTTGACTGTCGAATTAACATTGTAATGAGAGATGATTCACACGCGCTACCATGTCATTTCAGACGTACGATTCAATTTTTCATCCTGATGGGACTATGTAAACATAAACCGGAGCCGAGGGGAAATATATTTTTAAGTTGTTGTTTGTTCGTCTCGTCTATGGCTTGCGTTAAATAAAACGTTAGTTCACAAGTTAGCGAGTTCCGTAAAGTTTTGCCTCGTGATAAAGTTTCTTGAGAATTGAAAACAATCCCTCCAACTGCAAGGTAAATATATTTTAATTAAAACATACGTGTAAGGCTGTACTGTGTTATCGATTTATAACTTGTTGTTTTACCATGGTCTTCCCTTTGGTTCAACAATTATTGTAAGTTCTTTCAGATAATTATGTATATTTTTAGGAGTAATATAGGAGGTACGAGAAAAATACATTAGTTTATATGGTTTGAATTAAAGGAATATTGGATACCTAACGGATTAATAATGGCAACTGAATTGAATAATGGGAATTGTTTACTAGGTACCATTAATTAGAACGTAAAATAACATCAAAAAAATCACAGTAGTTATTATAATAAACCTGAATTTCTATGTGAATCAATGAAATACAATAAAAATAAAACTTACTCTCTTGACGACATACATTGTTTTTATACACTTCACATTTTTCCTTGACTTGAAAAACTAGTATAATTTATTTGCTCCTTTAAAAAAATGGTAGCCCTGTCTCTAGTTCAGTTAAAAATTATGCAACATAAAGCCTGAAAACGAGATGATAGAATTTAAGTTGCAGCCGATATCCCTGTGGCATATTTTCGACAGAAAGAGTGTAAATAAGGCGACAAGTATAAGAAATAGATCATCAACTCTTATCAGAGATCATAACTGTATATGCCAAAGTTTTAGCACGAAAAAGAGATAAATACATCAAATTAAACTTATTTTCACTGATTTACAAAATACAGATCCAGAAAAATACTCATCTCTGAAGAATATGTACTGAAACCGTCAACTTTCGGATAGGTTTTAAAGGGATATATTGTGAAAGCCAACGACGCGGGTTACTGTAATTGACTTCGACTTGCAGATCTGTGAATATGTGAGGATATTTGCATAAGTACTTGTTAAGTCTGAGAAAATGATTTGAATATATTTGTTTACATATTCTGATGCACGTTAATTAAATTTGTGAAATTTTTACCTCGTTTTTTTAGTTGTATACTACACAACATCGTGTTTTTACATCCTTTGTAGGTTTTAACGTTTGACCACAATCTCACCTGATGTTAAATGTAAATGTCACCAGAAATGGCAAAACGTTAAATCCATAGGAGAATGTGTTCTGTGTGCAACTGCTGTAACACGTTTGAGGATTCTAACTAGACATGTGGACATTAGAAAATCCATTAAAATTTTCTTCTTTGAAAGATCTAGCTCATTTCAGGCATTCGACCCAATGTCAATTACGGTGTCGGAATATTCTATCACTGCCATCATCGCCTTCAATTAAATTTTTATGAATAATGTTTTACTTCATTTTATAACTAGCAACCGTCAGCGACATCGTTTGTGTTAATTATAATACAATTTAGAAACGTTTGTCCTATTTTTTTTTTTTACTTATCTGATTACGTGTCACGTAGTATTGCTATAATCTCTAACCATTAAGCCTTCATCGCTTCGAATTCTATTTTTCGTTTTACCATAAAACAGATAACTTTAAAAAACAGCTATTGGGGTGGCCGTGAAACATACAATAATAAGCATCAATTCGTATGCATTATATAATTTTGCTCATTACAGTTCACATAGTTCAATTACGCATAACCAATTATTATATAAACTCTTCCCGTGGGCGCTTTATTCAGTCTAGTTTGTATAGCACTTGAAGTAACTGCAAACTCGGTCGAATAATTACCTACGTATGTCGGTTTATTCAATTATCGTGAATGCATTTTTGTGTTTTTTAGATTATGACTATACTTAGGGAACATTAGGCACTTCTGTAAATAATTTAATTGGATTCTTTAATGTTATATTATTTTTGCTTCTGGAAAATTTACTATGTACACGTATGAGAACATACAAGTATTATGTAAGAAATCTTGCAGCAATCTTAAAATTTTGACACATTAAATGACAAGACATAAAAATAAAACTTATTATACATTAAAACTAAATTACTCCTAGTAGAATTTATGTAGCTGAAAGTGTCAGTCCGAATCTTTTATAGCTTTCAAATTCCATCTTTCTTAATGTAGACGAGATGCAAGCCGATAAAACAAAAGTAAGAAGGTGAATGAGATATAGTTAATTGCTCCTCGAGTACCACGTCCTATGCTAAAAGTCAGATAACTAAGGAGGCATAACTATCTATTTACGATGCATCAAG
Source organism: Antheraea assamensis (assembly GCA_035772565.1). Classification (NCBI taxonomy): domain Eukaryota; kingdom Metazoa; phylum Arthropoda; class Insecta; order Lepidoptera; family Saturniidae; genus Antheraea; species Antheraea assamensis. Next base: position 153,439 of record JAQQSE010000075.1, read on the forward strand.
CTACGTCTAGGGAAACAGAGTAAAAACCAAAGCTCGAGTTTTAGTTGTAACGCGGATGTTGCACTCAAAACACCCATGTATCTATGTATACTATTCTTAAAGAACGAATTACTATAAATGAATTCAGCTAGTTTTAAATAAAATAAGAAATAAATTGATTTTGTATACTTTTCTTAATTTTACATAAAATATATAATATTCCTCCTTCTCTTTATATGAGGGAACATCGGAAAACATTGAATCATCCACACCCTAGTCCTTTGTTTACAGAAATAAAATTTCGATAGCTGTTAAAATGCGACGTAGTGTCTCTTTAAGGTTTTTTTTTCGAACTGACCTACACTGGTTAGCCTGGGAGGGCCGCTACAGTTCCACCGGACTACTAAGGGGAGTGTTTAAGTCACTCACCCGATTTGTTTAGGCGATCAGTACAAGGACACTTGGTGCGCCTCGGCTTGAACTGTCGCCGAATTTCCCGATCTGACTACCTTAAGAAGGTTTGAATATCTTCCAGTATACATTTTGTTACATAAAATACTTTCAACAACGGTATGAACAGCTTGTTTAGTTACTGATATACTTAGAATCTAAAGTTATTGACATTACTATGCGATGAGTAAAAAAAAAAACAGCCGACGCAAAAAGCCTAAAATTTTTTAAACGTGAAAAAATCCTCGATAAAACTTTCTCGTTGCTAGAAGAAGGCTTTCGTCGTTCATATTAAAAGTGAGCGCGTTAAGTTTAGGAGCATATGGTGTCCCAGAAACTATTTTCTAAGTATTTTATCCCATTCTCGTGAGCACAGGCCTCGAGTAAAAAGTTTAGCCAAGTCGAAGACAACAGGTGTTGTTGGTATTATTATGCTGGCCGCTTTTAAAGTGTTATGTGATGTACTTTTTTAACATGTAGGGACACAAGTTTTAATAAATGTATTTATTTAAAGTACATTTCAACACTTTTGTAAATGTTTGAAACTGCATACTCGTATACCTACATATTATGAAAACTCTTGTCACATCGGTAAAAGTGTACGAATCACAATTCAAAGTAGAGGAGAGGTTATTTACACGTAAGTGAGATGACATTTGTTTTATTATAAACTAGTAATGACCCGCGACATCGCTTGAATTCATTACATTATCAAATATAATAACAATAAAATATAGCCTGTAACCGTCAGCCTGGACGTAGTTTTCTATCAGTAAAAGAGTTTTCAAAATTGGATTAGTAGTTCCGAAGTTTATCTTCTGTATACAAACTGACAAAATATTACCTATTTATAATATTATAATTATTTGTGTACATTTATACATTTGTTTATATTATGCATCAATTGTAATCACTTTACTATATATTGCGTTAAAAGTAAAGCAATCAATGTGTTTAAACTTAGTACAGTAAAAACTACAATCTTTTCGGTAGCTGATTATACATATGTTTTAGTTACAATTAAAATTCATGTAGACTGCCCGATTAGTTGCCAATTGAAGTGAAATAAATTACCGTTGATAGAGTTATTATTATTATATTAGGCGCAAACGTGTAGACTTCAAATGCGAATTCTTATCTGTCGGTAATTATTGATTCCAACAGGGAATAGAAACAAAGGCATTCAACGCAGAAAAATTTAATATTTTGCAACAACTAAGTTTTCAAGTTTGAACAAAATTATTTGTGTAATAATACAAAAAAATGTAAAGTAAATCCTTTGCGTAGTAGCTAAGTAAAAATAGATATTAATGCTCTTTTTAATTTAAAACTTAAAGGGCTCGACATAAGGGATTCATTCTAATCCGCTTTATTAACTGAGAACCATTTAAATACATAGGTACACCGCGGTGATCTTCGTGAAACTATATCAGAAAGTTTGTAATTAATGCTCAATACACGCGTACGAGTAATTCAACGGTTTATGCACCCTTGATAATACGAGATGAAGTTTCTTTAGACGCCGGGGCGGGCGGCGGCGCGGGGCGTTTGGCGTTGTGGGGCGGAGTTACAAAGCGCCGCTCAGTCAGTGGGCAGACACTGCCTGAGCCATACGCTTGCTGCAGCCGCATTACCCGCTCTCATGTCACGCGACTCGCGATGTACCTTCCAACACGTGAATATTTATGACGCGATCAGATCTATTCCAATATAAATGGCACTGCCTTCGACATATCATTGTAACTCGCGTGTGAACGTAAAATGCCAATAAAACAAACTGTTGCGAAAAGACTTGAAATACGAACTTTTCATCGTATAGTTGTGTGTGTGTTGTTCTACTGCCATGCTGTCGAGAAGACCACTGCGGTTGAAATGCCGCACGAATGTGCTTACCGCAGCTCTGAGACGGAAACGTCGGAGAACGCAGTACTTTTCTGCAAAATTCGAACAATAAGCAGTTTGGACTCCTTGTTACAAAATATAAGTCGTATGCACTTCGATGAAGTTATTTCACTACACGTACAATGTAGTGAGATACTGTTTTTTGAGAGCACGCTGATTGCTCATACAGATAAGCCTTCAGGAAAACACGCTAATCTTGCAAAACTACGAGACCTTTTCATCGATAAGTGTAAACTACGACAGATACCGGCACATACTTTCGAGAATTTCAAAGATCTGAAACGATTGCATGTGTCAACCCACAACAGCGAATGGTCCGCGATGACAATGGAACTGCACGAACAGGCCTTTTCAGGTTTGAACGAGTTAACTGATCTCGATCTTAGTGATAACAATATTTGGAGCACAAAAACGGAAACCTTTTGTTCATTGTACAGTTTGAAAACTTTAAATCTCACAAATAATCACTTGCAAAATATTAAGACGATCGGATTTTCTGATACATTGAGAGAGCAAAACTTAAGCGTAAGAAGTTGTAATTTAGTAATAGAGACTTTAGATATGTCTTATAATGATTTAATTGTTGTAACTGATAATAGCTTATCGAAATTACGTTCGTTATCTAAACTTTTGCTGCAAAATAATGCGATATCTACCTTAGAAGATGGTGCCTTTGAGGGACTAATGAGTTTACAAGTTTTAAATTTATCTAGTAATTTTATGAATACACTTCCACCTGAAATTTTCTTGAATACTAAATCCTTGAAGGAAATCCACGTAAGTAATAACACAATAAATACTTTACCGCCAGGGCTTTTTGAAGGTTTAGATCAACTGCAAATATTAGACCTCTCTCATAATGAACTGACAAGTCAATGGATAAATAAGAGTACATTCATAGGCTTATTAAGAATGGTAATACTTAATCTTTCATATAATAGTCTTACTAAAATAGATCGTTTTTTATTTCAAGACCTGTATAGTTTGCAAAAATTAAATTTGGAACATAACGATGTAAGTGCAATCGAGAAACACGCTTTTAGTGAATTAAGAAATTTACATTCTCTAACACTTTCGAATAATAAACTTGTACATATTGAAACACACCTGTTCACAGACTTACATATTTTACATGAACTTTTTATTGATAATAACAAAATCAAACACATTGAAGACAACGCTTTCAATAATATGACCGCTATAGAAGATTTGAGTTTGAATGATAACTTTATGTCGTCTATACCTGATTCTATCCGCAAACTTCGATCTCTAAGGTCACTAGATATCGGGAATAATAATATAACCCATCTAAATCCCGAAAACTTTCGTGGTCTCTCAGAACTTTTTGGTTTACGCCTAGTCGATAATAAAGTTACATATTTGAATGAAGATACTTTTGAGCATTTACCTCAGTTGCAGGTTCTCAATTTAGCATCAAATAGAATAAAACATGTTGCCCCGGGCTGCTTTCGTAAAAACGTCAATTTAAAATTACTGCGTATGGATGGTAATGAAATAACAAAATTTGAAGGAATATTTGATACCTTAAATAGCTTAGTTTTGCTCAATATGTCAGCAAATAAGATAACGTTTTTCGACTTCCAAAGTTTTCCGGACAGCTTAGAATGGTTGGATCTGCATAATAATCACATTGAAAACTTTTTAAATGATGATATGAATTCAAATATCAACATCAAATTATTAGATTTGAGCTACAACAATATATCACAGATCACCGTCACTTCAATACCAAAATCTGTCGAAAAACTTTATTTGAACGACAATAACGTAGAAAACATTCAAGTCGGTTCCTTTTCCAAGCTACAAAGATTATTAACTGTGACGTTAAATAATAACAAACTTCTACAACTTGACATGAATTCGTTTAGGTTAGATCAAATAAATGAAGATAGTGACCTGCCCGAGTTCTTTATAAGCGGAAATCCATTTGTATGCGACTGTTCAATGGAATGGATTCAGCGCATTAATTATTTGAGCCATAGTCGACAATACCCACGCGTGTTAGATTTAGATAAAGCTTTATGTACTCTAGTTCACTCGCGTGCTAAAAAGAAAAAGCTGATAATAGATATGTCACCATCTGACTTTCTATGTCCTTATGAAAGTCATTGCTTTGCTCTGTGCCATTGTTGTGACTTCGTTGCTTGTGATTGTGAAATGATTTGTCCAAATAATTGTAGATGCTATCACGATATTACTTGGAATGCAAACGTTGTTGATTGCTCAAATGCCGGGTATACAGAAGTACCCGAACGCATTCCAATGGATGCAACTGAAATTTACTTAGACGGAAATGATATAAGTAATTTAGGAAATCACGTATTTATAGGAAAAAAGAAACTTCAAGTACTTTATTTGAATAATACAAAGTTAAAAGAAGTGAACAATCAAACGTTTAAAGGTGTCGATTCTTTAAGAGTACTTCATTTAGAAAACAATAAATTAGTTGAGTTAAAAGGGGATGAATTTTTGCATTTAAATAATTTAAATGAATTATATTTAGATCATAATGCTATAACTCATGTAGCAAATAATACTTTTTCATCATTAAAATCTCTTTCAGTTCTGAGAATTGATGAAAACAAACTCGTAAATTTCTTTCCTTGGAAATTATTAGCTTCGTCTTCGAAAAGCTTAGCTCATGTGTCTATCGAGGGTAATCAATATTCTTGTGATTGTAAAAGTATTGCTGAATTAGATTCATGGTTGAGAAGAGATCCGGGCGACCCGGAAAAAATGTTATGCACAGATTCAGAAGGTAAACCTACGAAAATAACGATTGCTTCAGTTTTAAGTCACTGCAAAGAATATATGGGTTCTGTAAGTGATCCTACTGTATCAAGAGATGAAATTATATCTAGGTCTATATTTCTTCCGGATAATTACTTTGCCATTATATGTGGGGTTATTATTATTCTTGTATTGATTTGTTTGATAGGTGCTATCTTCTATGCTTTCAGATATGAAGTGAGTGACTGGCTATACACAAAATATGGGGTACCCTTGTTCAAAGAACAGTCATGTCCTAATGTCGATCATGTTTTGGAAGGAAACCCAAATCACATGTATGATTATTACGTGATATGCAATACCAAAGACACATATTTCGTTTATAATAATATTATGTCAGAGATAGAACTCAGAAAAATGACTAACAAAAAATTATCTGCGAGTGAAGCATCACTTAACATACTTACTTTAGACGGTTTTTCTAAATCATCAAAATTATCTAAACGTTTAATCATTGTTCTCACCACGAATTTTATTTGTAACGATTTGTACGATATACACTTTAAGAATATATTTTTTAGTTATTTAAAGTCTTTAAATCGTAGCGATATGAACAAGGTAATATTTATCACAGTTGTAGAAAACAGTCAAATAACAGATGACTTGTGTCTCATATTAGATAAGTTTAAAAATATATCGTGGAATGACCCACGTTTTTGGGATAAATTCATAGTACTGCTCAACTCGACCGACACTATTATAACAGTAAAAGGTTCTGAGAAAAATGTATTCAAGAAATCGTTACGTCAGACCCCAACTTTAAGATATACTACAATGCCGGTCTCAAACGATACTTGCTCAAAGCAAAACTTCACGAATTCTTTGCAATATTGTAAAAGGAATGACGGTGAATCGTCTCAGAATGAAAGTTCTCCTTCCTCTGATAACAACACGTACGGAGATGTGAACAATTCTAACAATAGCTACATGTCGATCGACAATAGATCTTGTCCACGTTTTAATTATGACCTTAGGCTGTCTCCAAGCAGCGGTCACGTATATTCTAGGGTAGAGGATATTTCGCCAACCGCTCCACGTTCGATAACAGGAAACACATCTAATAAAGGACGCACATACTTTGTGTAAACACACTTGCTAGCCCTACCTCATTCTTATTTTGGGACAAATCCTGTACTTTTACATCAACTAGAATGTTACACGAAACATGTAAATATATTGTTATAATAAACTTAAAGTTTTGTCAATTTCACGTACGTAATTATAAGCCGCGCGAAATTTTGCGATAAACTAAAGTAATGATGGGATTCATTACATTAATGTGTTTTTAAATTATAATACTTTGCAAAAATCAAGTCACTGTAACGTAACACCAAATAGATTAAGACGGTTCGATTTTACCTACCACTATTTATACTAATATAAAGTATTATAATTTTCTTAATAAAGTCTAATTATATTGATGTACTTATTGTTGCCTATTCGTCTAGGAATGGTATACCGTACCTGGTTTTTGATTTGATTAGTTTGAATGAAGACCGAGATAGCCGGCTGTGCTCGGTTTCGTATAACGTTATCTTTGTCTTATCACTGTTATTACGCTGTGCGACAGAGAGAACGCTTTAACGCTTAGAAACAAGCCGATGTTAGCCGGACGTCTCACTCGTCTCCCTGACGTGCCAAATCAAAAACCGGGTACTGTGCTTTTTATTGCAAGTATTCATTTCATACTTGTACTGGAATTAATTATAAGATTTTATACAGATATATTGTAACTCGAAAAGAATTCTAAATATCTGCTTTTAATAATTATAAAATTAAATATATAATTATTTATACTATTATTATTATTAATTAATCGATTGTTTTATATGCTATATTTAATTTACTTTTTTGTTATCTGCTTGATGGCAGTTTTGTGTGTATTTAATGTCATTATACATAATAAACACGAAAAAATGTATATATATATATATATATTACATCACTATATTATATGTTTGCAATGTTATCGTTTATCAACATAATTGTATCGCTTGGGTATTTAAAAATAATTAAGCTAAATCGTGATATTAGATTTAATAATTATAAACTTGAAAATAAATGTAATTTTTGGATTGTAATTATTAGTCTGTAATGAAATTGTTTTGTATAAAAAAAATGTACAAAGATATCTTGGAAACGTAATAAATTATACTGACGTTTTGATACTTTTTATGTCTTTTATTTCACAAAAAAAAGATTAGTGGAGAGAGCCCTCGTGTAAATTCAATTATGTAAAATAAATATTCATAATTTAATTAAAATATTTCTCTTAATTATTTTACCTTAGTGCTTACTCATCTATTTCTGAATTATATTTAATATTTTTGATGAAATCAGATTTATTTTATAAAAAAAACAATTAAATATTTTGCTCAGCAAAGAGACAAAGTGTAATTATGTAGTTGTCCTTTAATAGTAAAATATTACATTTTGAATAAAGGAAATAGATATAGTGTACTAAGAAATTACTACAAATACACAATTACACATACAAAAAAATTATACTAAACTATTTATAATTTGTATTGTACTTAAAAATTAGTAAACATATAGACAAATATATTTAACATGCAAACACATTACTGACAATTATGACTGTCATATAAAAGTCAATCACGTGCGTCATAAAGGGATGGATCCCGAGAACTCACGACTACATAGTAGAGTTCAATACCGCTACACTATGAGGCTTGGTATGAAATATTTAAACAAGAGTCGATATAGTACACTCTTAGAATTTTACATTCTATTCAAAATCAAAAATAGTTTAATCAGTTTATGTAAATAAAAGAACTAATTTTACTCAGAACATATCAAATAATTAGATTTATTTACTCTCGAATACAATTACAATTTAAAATATAATAAAAATATAAATTGCCAAGTGCTGTTAGTTGGAAAATTATTATTTACCATAAAAATCATTTAGTTGTTACATTTTGGATTTTATAAACCTCAAATATGCTAACATACATTTATATATATATATATAAGATAAATGACCGCTTTCTTTCTCTGAGATAAAACATATATAAATCCAGGGTCGTTTCGAGTTATATCGGTATAGGATAACAATAATTCGATATGCATTTGGTACAATAGACATTTAGCACGGCTCTGTGATTGAATCGAGTAACCAGGTTTATGGAAATTGATTCGACCAATCGCCCGATTCTGTTACTATATAGCGGTACTATTGAAGTTTAATGGGCAGGCTTCAAAATTGGAATTATTGGATTGTGTAGAAAATAATTCATTTTTTATCCTCATATATATTAGAATTCGTTACAAGAATGATTAATATAAATTAATATGAAACTTAGAAAAGTTAGAGAGGCGAGCTCTTAAGCGTTGAAAACACCAGTAGGTAACAGATATACGAGGTGTGGCAGAAAAGTAATGAGATTGAGTTTTGATTTACCAAAATTTTTTTTTTTTTAAACATCAATGCTATCCCCTTTAAAGTAGTTTCCTTGGGCAGCTACACACCGATGGAGAAGTTGTTTCCGCTCTTGGTAATAGCGCTGCAAGTCTTCAACCAGTATGGTCTTCCGCATGTCCGTTACACTTTTTTGGATGATATCTAAAGTCCCGAAACGAAGTCCTTTGAGGACATTTTTCAGTTTAGGGAAAAGGACAAACTGACAGAGACCGAGGTTAGGCGGATTGAGGGGCTGGGGCACCACATAACTTGATTTTGAGGTCAAAAAAGTTCTGTTAAGGAGAGAGCAAATTTCGGCACCATTTTGGCACAGACCTTTCGCATGTGCAAATGTTAAGTCAAAATTTGATGAACGGTAAATCTGTTCAAACAACAAATGTTAAACGAAAGTCTGATATCACTAAAGTGTTTACATGTTCAATGTTTTCATCGGTTTTTTAAATTTAAGACCTCTCTATACGGTGTTCATCTTCAATGTGTTTTCCGCCTTCCATGATTTGAGCCAGCAAAAGACTTGAGCTCGGGATAAAAAATGTTTCCCATAGACATGTTTTAACTATTCATACGTCCCACTTGCCGATTCTCCAATTTTAACACAATATTTAGTGGCACAACGTTGCTCCAAATTCTGCTGTTCCATTTTGCGTGACGCACAACCAAAACACAACTTCGCTAATAGCAGTAACAAATATCACGTAGTGAACTGAAAGAGTTGAAACTCGTACTAACCTATGGGAGGGTACTGATATACGAGGTCTATCAAGGACAACAGCGCATCATTGTCAGATCACTTGCAATGTTGCCAGTGTCATTACTTTTCTGCCACACCGCTTATATCTCGATGTTGGTATTTTAATACTTTATAAGTTTTAGCTTTTGACGAGAATCTCACCTGATGTTAAATGACGAAAAGGTCCAAGATGATACATGCGCTAAACCTAAAGGCTGGTTATCAAGTGGATCTGCTGGAACACGCCCATAGATGCTTGGCTGTAGATTTTAAAATTTCGGGCTGATTGCTAACCAGGCGAGCTTAGAAAAACCTCTACCACCACCATGCTATGGCTTCATCATGACGTTATCCTTTATCGAGAGCACTGGCTCATTCGCAAGACCTACGTGGGTAGACGTGGTGTCCGAACACGCAAACCACTGTTTTATTACGCTTCTAATCAACTAGATGAGCTAAGAAAATGACGTCATATCAAGCGACAATAAGTAATGTGATGTTTAAAACGTGTGTTTATTTATTGCACTTATACACTTTCACACTTTAACTACCCAACCGATCATTTTTCAATTTTACATACACGTTATCAGGTATACAGGAAAGGCTATAGGGTACTTTATATTAAACAAAAACTGAGTGACTTCTCGAGTGTCCCAAACGTGAATGTAGATAGTATGTACCTGTATGTGTATATTTGAGATAAATAACATCCAAAACGGCTTGGCCTATCCACGTGAAAGTTAGAATACGTGTTTTTCATAGAAAATCTTTTTATGCTTATATCACTATTAGCTGTCACTACATGGGACAATATCGCATGAGTTTTTATACCTTTTAACGAAATATTTGAATAGAGAGAATATTTACACAACATTGAGTTTACCATGACTTAGCTTTTTTTTCATACTTACTACGCTATTGGCCTGATGGGCTTTTACAGCTTCACCGAACCTGTGAGTGCCTAAGACAGAGATGATTTTTGGCAACAAGCTCAAGAGTACCACAGTGGTTACGTCGCCTTGAGCTGTTGGCTATGATGCAACACCGCGATAATCTGTCTAAACTAGCTAAGCTATACATATCTGCATAAGTTAGTCAGTCATACAATTATACTCGTATAACTTGCTTATGTTAACATGTATTTTTAATCTGATTGTTGACATAACTCTGTTATTACAACACATGAGATATACAATAGATAATGACAATTAACAAATAAACAAAATAGATTTAATCTATACAAACTACATGTTAGTATCTAAGTTATCATTTAAAAAACCACAATCTGAATCTTTTACTACATTTGATATACATTTATTCTGATTGGAAATTGGTATTTAAATGGCTACGCAATTAGGCAAATATAACGAACAATAATTCCTTCAGTTTTCAATTCGAGTATTTATCATGGAGTGTCTTAACACAAAGGAACGAATCTGAGCCATAATTTACTACTGAGTCCCATTTGTAATTAATTGGTGGATAAATAAATTACAATACAGCGTAAGCTTCTACGACTAAATATAGAAGTATTGATCGATGTCAAACGTGACTGGTATACGACCCCGTAAATGGTACTCAAGAAATTATATATTGATATAATTTAATAATAAGTGAGCTAATTATAATCCTGATTATTATGTATGTTCAAGCGATGATGGCGATGCCTCAGTATTAAACATGTCTAGACACAGCGTCGATAGATATAAATTCAAATCTTAACAAATGAGTCGAAGCTTTCGGTAACAATAAAAACATCGTGATGAACCACAGAAATGATAAGGCATTTTCTAAGCCTGCATCATCAGCTATCATACCCGAGTTAAAAATCTGTCGCCAGGTCTATATGTGCGTTCCAATAGTTGCAATTGAGAGTTCGTCCCTTTAGGTTTAGCGTTTTCACTATCTTGTCATACATCGCTATTTAACATCAAGTGAAATTGTGGCCAAAGGCCGAAACCTATAAAATATTATGGTATGTACGGATCAGAATAGTACTAAGAAATAATTTGATCTGTGAATTGAATTTAAGAAGATAATATATATTAAGTCGATTCTTAGCTAAGATCGCGCAAGAGACTGAAGAAGATAAATCATTTGTTTATTTATAATTATTATCTATAAATGTATCTATTAAACAACTCCGTTATAGATTTTAAAAATAAATAGTTTGACTACATATATGGCAGATAACTATTTAAAAAGTCATTCACTTGATTGAATGCAACAGTCGTTTTAAGTGTGTTGTAAAAATATTTTCCACAACAAAACTAATTACTAACTGATAAGAAATAATTTTCGAAGTGTCTAAGAATTCAATAATTGACATCTGAAGTTTAGTACTAGTATGTTACATTATTATTAATTGAGGTTTTTATTTATTACAAAAAAAAAAAAACAACAAGAACTCCGAATTAGAAATGTTCTAATAACTTATTAGAAAATAAAGGTGATGAAGCGGATGCCTCTCCATGTAGTTTTTATATCAAAATTAATATTTCGATACTGGGGCGACATTAGTCACTTTTGACAGATGTGCACTTTTTTCACGACACTACTTCATCTTCGTCATACCACAACATCACTACATGTTATAAAACAAAGTCGTCCGCCGCGTCTGTCTGTCTGTCTGGGTGTTCGTAATAAACTCGAAAAATACTAAACGGACTGTAATGCGGTCTTCATCAATAGATAGAATAATTCACGGGAAAGGTTTAAGTATATAATTTGTCCAGTTTTTTTTGTAAATTGGTTGAAATGTAATGATAATTGTTGAAAGAATCGGAAAAGTAAAGCCGCCTTAAACGTTTCATGTACACAAGTATATATTTTTGTATTATCAGGGCAGGACAACGTGGGCCGGGCTTGCTAGTATATTATATTTTATGAATATCCCGCTTTGGTTTCATTGAGAAACTATCACCGCATCTCTCGCCGCAAGAAAAACTTTGTGAGCGAACGATTTAGTGGCGACTAGCATCGAGGCACCAGGGGCGATTCGGCAAGCGAATAAGTGCTTCTTATATACCTGTTGCTATCGTTCACATAATTTTCACATCACTAGAATTATAGACACAGTTAGGCTGATATGCATCCACGTGTTCAGCCATAATAAGTTCTCAAGCCGCTGAGTGAGCACGGCTATTTATACGCCTGCTGCACCAGAAGACGTTTCAATTTTGTTCCTGATAATCATTGATCATATTTAATTGAAAGCACTAAGTTTAGTTCGTTTCAACCATAAAAGTTTAAATACAACTACATTCACCTACACTTTATTTTACACATTCTTAACATAGTCCGTTTTTTTTCCAACTGACTACACTGTTGTCCTAGCGAGGCCTCTACAGTTTCACCGGACTACTAAGGGGAACACTTAAGGCACTCACCCGGTTTTTTATGGACAACCAGCATACAGGCGCACGGCGTGACATGATAATAAAAGTAACAATGACTAGGCATTCATTTTAAACATTCTACCTAATCAGTTTCTACGCTTAAATAAATAGCATAAGTGTTAATGAATATAGTCTAAATATCAAACAAGAACGTGGATATTTTCTTGTCAGCGGGACGCATAAGGAGACGAATTATATAGATGTTTTGTTGACCGATTATTATATCAACAAAATGATAGTGTAAATTTAAAAGAACATGTAACTGTATAATTCGAAATCTTAGGTAATTTATACTAAAAAGTAATAATTTTTATTGCTTTATTATACCTACATTTAAATCCTTATTAATAGTTTATATTTATAAATATTAATTTTATAAATATGAAAGTGAGTTTGTTGGTCACTCTTTCATTTGTTTACTACTCAACTGAACCTTAAGAAATTTTGCATATATGTTCACAGGAGTATATAAAAGAACATAGGGTACATTTTATCTAGAAGAATGTACTGTTACGGAGGGTAAGGTGAAATCTACTTTTACACGAGCAATGCTGCGGGCGAAAGCTATTATCATATATAGGGCTTAAAATAAAGCGGTACGTTTCTAATAAGAGTGAGTGCTACTGAATGTTCGAGTAGATTGGAATAATCCAATTTGTAGACCATAAGACCATACCTATATAGTTCTCCAATTAGAGTTAAATTGCTTTATAATTTATTTTTATACAGTGTTAATTTGTCTCTTTATGTAGATATCTTATCGAAAAATATATTATAAACAATAATTTTAAATCTTAAACTGAAAATTCAATATGCTGATGGGAGTTTAAGGATCTTATTAGAAGCTGTTAGAATTGTACCATACTAATCCCACCTGTGGTGTCATAGCAAAATATCTATTAAAACATATTACTAAGAGATGAAAATTAAGAGAAAAAACAGTATTGGATCTATCCTCAACATTTCATTCCACATTTTTCTGTGGAATTCACAAATTAGTCTAGTTCAATTGTACTGTATTTTTAAAATATACAATATTTGAATAAATATAGAAATATAATAACAAGCTTTAATATTCAATTTTTGTGTTTAGCTCCTCGGTTGACTTTTTAACACCCAGATCTCAAAATGGTGGATTACGTTTTTGATTATTTTTTTTACATTGAATACGTACATTGTAAATTTCATGGTTTAGTAAAAGTTTATAGAAAAAAAAGAAACATATTGCACATAAATTAAAATGTTTACAATATATAATTTGTCATTTTGCAAAGTTTTGTAATAAATCATGTATTTTTTAAGCTTACGCTGCCAACAGTCTGTTCACCTTTGCCTTATGAGTTCTAAATTCGTTTGTATAGAACTTACACCATTGCATAGTTCAGTGGTTAAAATGCATGACGTCAATATATTTTGATGTATTAAGTAATAAGGTTGTTCCTAAAATAGGCAATTAAAATTTTTACGCGTAACTTTAACGCACGTTCTGAGGAAAAAAATATTTTAAGTTCATTCTTTCTTTTAGAAATATTATCCTTATTTAATAAAATTATTCACATAAAAACAAATACGAAAAAGAATGATAATTTTTACTGTCTGTTATCGGCGTTCGAAAAATATTCCGAGTAACTCCCGCAAAACGCGCCTACACAGTGTTGATTGAAAAAACTATTTCCAATGCGTTTGAAAATTTGTTAAAATTTTAATGGCTCCTTTCATTGCTCCACAACAATTTCTAAATTTACACAACAGTTTAAAGATGCCATTATGTTCAAGAGGAACATAAAATTATCTAGTTTATTGTTAGTACCGAGAAACAATCCACAAACCGTCGCACGGTCGTACTCGTGACATCAATAACAAGCGGAGTTTCATATATAGCTTTGTCTACATCGTGATTTTTAATTAGTTCTCTTTATAGATCTTTAAACATATACCAGTCAATGAATAACCGCGTATAAAGAGTAAAGCGAGTATGTACTGGTGTTTACAGTAAAGACAGTTGAATCTTGCACAGTATATGCTCTCACTCTTTAATACTAATCACTAGTTAAATATTGTAAGCAAATGATATAAATAATAATTATAGTTATTTGATATATATTATTTAAAAAATTCAAATAAAGATTTTATGTAGCAACTAGGTGACCCAGTGAACTTCACATCACTTACATATATTTGTGTAAAATGCGAACAAAACTTACTACAATATTTTTATTTGTGTATATAAATGCAACACAGTTATGCACTTCATCAATTTGAAGCTTTCTGGTGGATTATTTTTTAATTCTGAAACGGAACTCTTTTGTATTCCAACAAAACAGATCAAAGAGATCGGATCTCATACTACAGCTATGAAACTGACAAATTTCTGAACGCATCTATAAATATTTAACAAACGAATGACATGATTTTATTTATAAAATTACGAAACACAGGTAGCTAGGAACATTTTGTATTTGAAAATTAAATTGTCTTTTTTAGTATTTTCCTTTACTTATTATTTATGTCTCTCATCGTTTAAGCCTTTCCTGAACTTCCAAAAATTTTTCAAGATGAAAATTAACCAAATTGGTCCAGCTATTCTCGAGTTTTAAAAATACACATATATAATCGTACTTACTGACAACAACTGCTGAAATATTTCTCAACTAAATTTATTAATAATGAAAAGGCTTTAAGGTAACATTAAAAAATATATTATGTCCAAGTAACAATTATTTGGAATGCAATTATTTTAATAAACCTACATAGAAATGAATACACATAAAGTATTTCCTATTCCATATTCAATCATTGCAGATGTATGAACATATAAATTCAGAGATATAATTGAACATTTTGTTTTTATATAAAAATATAATCAGAAGACTCAGACGTGTATTTATGTTTCAAAACACTGTAATAAGCTATTATTAATCCATTGACACTATCCATTTGTATCGACGAAACAATAGACAAATGAACGGTGCGGCCTGTGTTTTGACTCTATAATTTTCCTACAAACATTATCCGACTATTTTTGTCAACACACTGTGAGTATTATGTAGATATTTACATTACTAAATCATAATAGCGTTGATTAACTATCCATTGTGTTCAGGGCAGTATATTTCACTGTTTTATTAATTTCTCTGTAATGTATTGAATATTCAAACATGTAAGATATCAAAATGATTTTTGTATAACAATACAGCAAAATGAAAGCATTGTACCTAATTGTGAGGACAGTACAGTCAAATACAACAATTTGAAGCGATGATAGTAGCTCAGTCGGTAGCGATTTCGGAGTTGGGACACCGTGTCAATCGACGTGTGTTCGAATCTATCCAACTGAGTCGGAGCTTTCGGTGATGAAAAGTATCGTAATAGAACTATGGCGTGTTGGTAGATTTTTTCTAAGTTTCCTAGATAGCTACGACTCTCAAGTTGAAAATCTGTCGCTAAGGACCTGTTCGTGTGTTTTGACAGCTACAGCTGAGAACCAGTCCCACGTCTAGGTTTAGTATGTTTACCTTCTTAGATCACATCGTCATTTCATATCATTTTCGACTGTGGCCAAACACTAAAACCTATTTTAAAAAATCTAGAAAGAACTACGACCATCAAAAAATTGGCAATACACCACAAATTTTCAAGTTGAGGATGATAATTAGCCAGGCGGGATTACAAAATGCCCTACTCCACGATGCTATTGTTTCGTTAGAAAGTTTTTCTTCACCGAAAGCTCCGGCTAATTCGCAAGGATTCGAACGTGCGTCAGTCGACGAGGTGTCTGAAGACACTACTTGTTATCGAATTGAAAGTAGAAGTTTTTCGTAAGATCTTAATTTGCCGTGCAGGGCCTTTGAATTGATTAAATTGATATGAACTTGTGTTATATCATTCTATGTTTTGTTCTAAATGATTCCCACAAATTCGTCCTACCTAAAAGTATATAAATGTACCTACAATACCGCATGCCCCATTTCTCTACGGTAACAGAGCACGTAATGCTTTTTAAAATCGTGGTATCTTAAAATTTTAATAACCTCATATTATATGAACCTATCGTGATAATCTTTTTTCAGGTAAGGCCAAATTGTCTAAGCAATACAACAACAAAAGAAAAATGATCATAATCTATCCAATAATTTTTACGTGATGCTTGCATACCTTTATTTATTTTTTGTTATATAGAAAACTATCGGAAGTATTTAAATACAGTTTGCGTATATTGTGGATAAGTGAAGTAAATTGTAATTATAATAAAGAACATGAATTTTGTGTTGACATAAAAATTACTAGAAAAGATTCAACAAGTTTGCCTCGAATTTTCCAAAACGTTGTTTGAATTTTTATGATTACATAAATATTAAATCCATGTTGACAAAATTGGATAAAAACATACATTAAATAAAACGAAGAAATCAAATCATATTAACAGAACGATCACTATACTAGTTTTTTTTTCATACATTCACTACTCTCTAATCCTTAGTAGTTATATACTTTAGGTACACAAATTCTAATACAAGGTAGTATGAGCGTCCAATTTACGCCAGCAATTAACACTTAACGTAATATATGGCTTACTCCATTGCCTATCCTGTGAACTAATACAAGTATACAATTTACATAGGCCTGTTTTGAACACTACTGGTTAAGTTCCAAATAACAATATCGTATAGCCGATATTGCATCTGTTTTATAGACAATTTTATGCGATAAATTACTTATGTTATAGAGTGAATTTAGTAAAATATACTCGTACATCTTTTATAGTCATGTCAAATATAGTTGATTTTAAAAACATTGTGAGTCATATCTAGGGTTGGTAATTATGCTTTATAATAACGTACCCTACGTTATTTTTGATAAATACACTTTAGTATAAAATACTTTATTTTTAATATAGGTAGGTAGGTGTACGTGCTGTAATGCGTAATTGAATCAGTCGTATAAATAATTACTGAAATATTATTTGAACTGATCAACACGTATGCTGTAAATATACTGGATCCCTGTAATATTATGGATAGCTTAAGAACTAAATTGAAACAAAAAAAAGTGATAATTGTTTTTGTTATTGATCAATGATAAGATTAAAATGAATAGAAAAATAATTACCAGAAATTTTCAATACAATTGTCACTAATTTTTCACATTAAATTGTTATGAGTTTAAGTTATTTGAAAAATTAGTTTGACTCAGTACAAAAAATGAAGTTATATTTAAACATTTTTTTAAATTACAAAGGCCAAATTACAGAAACTATTTATATGGAGAATTATTAGCATGTGCCAAAAGGACGCAAGAATATGTTATCTTTTCTTCAAAATATCCCTGTCTTTAAAATACCATATCTGTAGTATCATTGGCATCAAGGGGATTGTTTTGTAACAATTAAAACTCTTTAGAAATTTAATTTAACTATTAATAAATTCCTAAACATGACTAGCGAAATAAATATACTGCTGAAAAATATAAACATAATTAATTAATCTATCACATGGGATAATTGTGATGTGTAGAAAAAAATTATTCCTAGTTGAATAACTTTATTGATATTGGTTCTTTTAAAATTTGATAAATTATTTTTATAAAAAAGCTACACAGAAAGTGTGCAAGTAATTACATCATTCTAAAAAAGAAATTTTAGAGAAAATAAATTAGAACGACATACATTACATATATAATTTACAGTGTCTCGTGAAAACACAATCTTCATTTATCTCATTTGCATCTATTGCAATGACAGTATCAAATACTTTCATAAAGAAATACATCTGAGGCAGACTTTTGAAATATTTAGAGAACCTAGTTGTGACGACTATTAGCAGACATACTTGGTATGTATCATTTTATTTTAAATCTATTATACTAGCAAATGCTTACGACTTTGTACGTATTTGTTAAAATATATTGGTAAAATATAAAATAACTCAGAGTAAGTCGCGGGTATCAGCTATAAATTAATAATATTTCGTTTATATGTTTTATTTGAATATAGATATAATTTAGAAGGTTGTATCAGTTCTTTCAGGAAAAAAACGATTAAATATTATTACCGTGTACAAAAATCGGAATTGTCAATTTACAGAAGTCTACAAAATGAAGAAGTGTTATAGAGATTCCTTTATATGTACTATAAATTGTTAATATTTCTTATATATGTCTTATTTTAATATAAATATAATTTAGTAGGGTATATCAGTTCATTCAGAAAAAAAGATAGTTACTTTGTACAAAAATAGAAATTGTCAATTTACAGAAGCTTACAAAGTGAAGAAGTGTGACAGAGATTCTTTTATATGTACTATCCCTCCTTCTTTTCAATTTTGTTGATAGTTTAAACAATATCAATAGATTCTTCAAATGGTAACATATTTAATTTCCCTTGGCAGTCTTTAATTAACGTTATATTGTGCTTCTCGATTCATCGATCCCCCATTGCCTGCCAATTTTAATCGGATGACGACGATGCATCGAAACGCATAATTACGATTCACGAATCTCTCACGGGACCGCGTTTCGTATTAGTTTTGACATTTGGCTTGATGGATGGAGCACAATCTCCGTATGAATCTAGCGAATGAAGGCCCGTATACGTTAACCCACGAATTTTTATTTTCTCGGTCTGGGACTGCTTTGTGATGAGTAACAAGGTTGAGAATTGCTTGCCTTTGTGCTTGGAATAAGTTAGTTACCCCGTAGATGGTAGGACCGATACCTAGGTGTGTCAAATTGGGAGCGTCGGGGCTCGTGTCAGTTTGACAGTAACTGGATGGATAGTTGAATTCCGGATTGATTGCTAATATTGTTGTTACTTTTTACGCGGTACGAATAGGAGTTTTTTTTTTATTTAACGATCCCTTTGTATTAAAAAAATCTTTATTATTAAATATATTCTTTTTGATACTCTATTATAAGGGTATATTATTTAGCCAAACTATAATTTGGTGGACGTCGGTATAAGGACAAGAAAGTGATTCCAAGTTTCTGTTTTTTAATATATTATTTCGCCATTCTTTTCTTTTGTACGATGTTTGTTTGATTGCTGTTTGCTGTATGGATGAGGGCGGCATATATCTTTTTAAACAAACCCTCCAGAAAAATAAAGAGAGAAAAAGAGTATAATATTTTATAGATTTATAATATTTATTATATATTTCTTTTTGTTTATAATTATATAAATCCATCTACTATAATACTTTAAATATATATTGAAATATTTCTAGATCCGTCTTCTCATAAAAAAAGATATTGAAATTTTGCTAAGGATATCTGTTATAAAATACATTGATCTCGAATGTTCCGATAAACAACTTTTATCTGTCTGTGTATATATATATATATATATATATATAATTCTTTAATTAAAAAACGAAATATCTGGTTTTAATTAAATTTTGTGTATAGGAAAAGTGTCACTGTTGTGTTGTGTCAGTATTAATACTTAAAAAAACCATAAAATATTAGTGGAATTGTGATTACCAGACAAAATAATTAAATGTGTAAGTGCATCCGGAGTCAAGGGCAGATGTAACTTAACATTTTATGGAAATATTATACGATTATAATAAGCTAGATTTTGCTCACGAATTCGCTCGTTTTACTGCTGCTATAAGCGGTCCGTCGCGAACAGTACTTTTATCTGGATGAAAGGTAAAACAAACTCATATTCACCTTATTAGAATATTATAGTAATTATTTTATTTGTTAGTGACAAGGATTCGAGTTGCTGGATTTGTATTATCAAAAACAGCTCTGTGTAGTGTAATGAATACAAAATATTATTTATAATGGAAATAAAGGCATGGTTTTGAGTAAAAACGGTGTAGTAACTCAGATTTAGGATACTTCTGTGTATATATCGAATATGTACAATGACTTGATTCTTTCGCGTAAGTACAAAAGATACTACGGGAACAAAACCCGGTAAAGTTAACTTGATGTTAGCACACCGCACAAATGTCAACTTCCGTTTCCATATTCTATAACAAAAATTTAGTCGTGACGGTGAATGGTTCCTATTGTGTCGTTGTGCTGAATGCGCTTCTTTAAGCTTTAGCTTGTGTGGCTTTCAAAATATTGTTACTGAATCATTGTCCTTAACAATGCGGCTTACGAGTTACATATCTGCGGATATACATAGATGGTATAAGAAACATATGATTTCATATCATTTTAGTGTGTCTTGCTTTGATTATTTATATGTTAATAATAAAAAATCTTCTATGAAATAATAGTAATATATTAGGTTTCTCTAGCGGTCTTTTTATTATTTTCTGGTTGTTCTTATAACTCAAATACTACCGAATCTATTTACATGTTTCGATTTTTTAGCCTTAGACGTACTCTCTCTAAGTGTTACGAGGAATAATATTTGCAGAAAGCTACAAAGTTAAAAATAAAATAGTTAGAGAAAGTGTTTCTGTTCTTATACTTTACATTTGCTATTGGTGTATAGAACACAAATCACCAAAAGAGTAGTATTACAAAGCAAGTAAAAAATATTGTGGTGGTCTTAATCTCAATAATACTTTTAGACTATAGATGTTATTTCAAAAATGCTCTACAATAAATATTTAAACTGTAACTAAACTAAACTATGCATCCACAAAACTTTATTTCAAAAAACCTAGTAATAGTATTTACACGACAGCGGAGTCGTCGACGTAGCTAGCATAAATACAAAAAATAAAACGGAAACCTCTTGCCTTACAATAAAACATCAAAACAAATATTATCTATAAATGCAAACGAATTAACCGTTTGTTTGTTTGTTATATTGTCCACGCCTTAACGACTTAACATGGCATCATGAAATTTTACATACACGTTGTCAAGGCCACAGTAAAGAACTTAGGGTATATTTCATCCTGAACAAAGTGTGTACTATTCCCATCCACATCAACGCATCACATATTAAAATCCACATTTAACGTAAGCGAAGCTACCACGCAAAAGATAGTAAGTAAGAACAATAAGATTTTAGATATTTAAAATAAATTATTTTTAAGCTAAATATCTTTAAATATCGAACAAAAAAAAAAAAATTCCTTATTTAAAGTTAAAACCAAACATTATATTCTACATAAGAAAGAAAAATAAAGAGCAACTCTATATTATATATAGACTGCATCTTATAATTTCATACATCACAATGATTGCCGAATATAAAGTTTACAATAACGCTTCCTAACGAAGTTTATTGTTGACCGTATAATATACAATCATGTGGTAAAGCTAATAAATGATTAGGAAACATCATATTCGTTTTGACGAATAAATTACATAAGTCCCGTCCTTAAGACAAATGTAATTGGTAGGTACTGAAACAAATTTTTCATAATTTTTTACCCGTTGAGCAAAACGAGTGTAATGTTTTTCGATTCTATTGTATGTCTTTTCCTTTCACATAAACTTTAGCCTAAATAGTTTATTTATAATATATGAGAAATATGTTTGTAAATTAAAAAAAATTGGACATAGTTTGCTGTCATTATTGTTATTAATAATTCCAATTGTTAACATTACTTATTTTTTCGTTGTTTAAGTAGTATATAAAAGTATTATTGTGGCAATGAAATTATCATTATTTTCAAAAAATTACACATATATATATATATACTAAAAACTTATTAATGACAATAAATTATACCATAAAGATATCACGACAAAAAAAATACAGCAAAGGGAAACGTTTATTGACAATATAAATACTTCGGCTAATAAAGTCTAGATTTGAACAGCGTGTCTCCAACAGGCTTTGTCTATGTCCTCCGTTTACGACAAAATAACTATATCAGTAATAGTCTATTGTCTGCAGACGTTATTGTTTGTGACAGAGATTCTACAAGATCTGAAAACATAATAAGTATGTGTAACTGGAAGTACGGACTCATTGTCGTTCCAATCGTTCTTATATAAAACATCTAATAAAATAATGGAGAAATCAGAAACATTAATATACTTGCCGATATGTTTTCTTTAACTATGTTCTTATTTAAACTTATACTACTTTTTACAATTAATATTATAAAAATAAAAGCTATGGATTTTTTTTCTCAATAAGGAGTATCAACATAATGTAATCCAGAAAGGACATATTTAGATTTAGTTATAATATTGGCAAGGCAATATAATTATGTTGTCCGTTAATGAATCAAGGGACTCACCGTCGTTCATATTCTAAAAATAAAAAGAAATTTATAACTCCACGAAGAAGAATATTGCTTAAATGTTTGTATACGCAGTTGTAGAAATTTGTACCTAATTAAGCTGTCAACTTTCCGCTAACAATTATTGCATGGATCTGTTCTGTCTCAAGGTTAGACTATCCAGAATTAACATTTATGGAAAGGAGTATAGAATCAATTTATGTAGCGGTTTCCTGAGGAGAGTCCTACTATGGAAAGGTATTATGGATATATGTAATATTTTTTGTAATAAATAAATTAAAAAAAAAACACTTTTCGAATATGTGTGTCAGCGCATAACTTTCGAACGGGTACATTTATTTCAAGAATTCTTTTTGTTAATATTGTTAGTGAATTTGCTTAAAATTATTGTTACTATATTATATTAAACTTCTGTTTATGAAATATAGACCCCTGTTTGGGTAAAAGTCTCTTCCATCTTTTTCCAAAGATCTTTGTCCTTCTTTTTTATTACTTACGCGGGGAAATCCATCATGAACACGCCACCCTTTCGGAGGAGAGGGTGGGTAGTGTGAGACTCCTACTCACTAAAACCCCACGGTGTACATCTACCGCTTTTGTTGGGGTGACACGAGATCTCTTGAGTATTCATCGTGTCGATCCAGCGGTTGGCCTGGCGTGAATCAGCACTGTCGAGCCCCGTCCTTGTCAGAAGACGACCGTGTACACATCTTCGGCCATCTCCTCCATCCGCCGGACCTGTGCAATGGGAAGATGGGCCCCCCGGCCCATCCTCTCAGGTCCGGCTACGGTGGTAGAAGGAGGCGAGTGTATCGTCTTCGCCTTCCACCGGCCCCTCGTCCGCGGAGACGAACACTCTGAGAGTCGTTCTCGCGGGCCCTTTTCGCCACCTCCTTCTGCGAGACGACTTCTTCACAGAAGGAGGCCACTATATTCCAAATAGACTCGCTGCCGAGCGTGGTAAAGATCCACACCTACCACCGCAGCCAGAATGCGGTGTTGTTCCTCCCACGCAGCACACACAGACAGAGAGTAATGCAAGGTGAAAGATCTTTGTCCTTGGCTAACTTGATCCAATCGTTTCCTGTAACATGTGTAATGTCATCAGCTGACCGTCTCTTTGAGAAATCATATGGATACGTAAAAAATTGTATTAAAACTTTATCTAACAAATATTGAGTGAGATAGAAAACAGTGGTGCGACCATCAAATATATTGAAAGAATTTACAGATTGACGTACGTAGTTGTTAAGTTGCCATTTTATTTTATTACACAGTCGTACTATAAAGAAAAGATTTAGTGTCATTTTCTTTAGTTTAGTACATCTCTGCGAAGTCGGGACAAGTAGTTAGTTTTTTTTTTTTATACTGTATAGGTTAACGTTTGACCACAATATCATCTGATGTTAAACAATGATGTGTCCCAAGATAGTAGTTAAGCTAAACATAGAGGGAGACTAGCTCTCAAGTGCAGATGCCGGAACACACCAACAGGTGCTTGGCGACAGATTTTCAATTTGAGGGTGGTAGCTCACCAGGCGGACTTAGAAAAAGCCTTACCACTATGCTATTGTTTCATCACGATATTTTCCCTCACCGGAAACTCCGACTCAGTTGCTAGGATTCGAACCTACGTCCTCCGATGCTATGTCCGAACACGCTATCAACTAAGCCAGCAAGTAATGTGAATGAAAATTAATTTACAAATAAATCAAATTCATATGTGTGTAAATTTTTTGTCATATCAATATGTCAATTCTCTGAAATACGATACCTCTAGTCTGGCATGATAAAGAAATCGATCACGGTATAGAATTACAGGAAGCCGGTGATTGCGACAATTGTGTCTATTTGATTGCAGAATACAATTTTTTTTTATTGAAAATGCAGTTCAATCCGACCCATATTTCTTAACAATAATGCAGTAAAAATGAAGCTATGCAAGAAATGAGCAGAATCGATACAGGATATATGACAGATGACGAACAAAGGTAACAAGGGTTTTTTTTAATTGCAATAACGAAACGTTGTAAATCTTATCTTATCGTAATTTTTTGATGTGAATCTAGTAATTGTTTTATACTACGGTGTAAAAAATCCACTTAAAACCTCTCGATTTTACGACAAACTCCCCGATATGTCGAAATTCTTTGACTAACTCTATGTAGCATCACACCCTTTTTAAATAACGACAACTATACGTCATTATTAGGCAATGAACAGTACTTTCTAAGGTGCCGAAATTAACATAAAGTTTAATAGAAATGTCGGACGAAGATAACAGAATATATGCAGTAACCATTGTTATTTCTATCAATATTAATGTTTTTTTTTTATGTAAACAATATAATTTATTAGTAAATATATATTTGTATAGTAAAATGATACTTAGTTTCCTTCTCTCCATTTAACGATAACTCTCTGTAATGCCATAAACTTGCACGGTCCCGTAAGTATCGCTGTATGTACACAGTTTAACCTGTAGTTTTATTTTTGAAGTTTAATTATTTCAATTATGATTTATAGAATAAATAATTATTTTATGATATATGAAATTAAAAAAAAGTACGTGTGTATAATTTAATGCATGGTTGCTATATTTATATGTAAAATTTTGATATCATTATTTTTCGGCTTAAAGTTTTATAGTCAAATATTTTCACACAAATTTAATTAATTGTAAACTAAACATAGATTGTAATATGGTAAATAATCAGCTGTTATAAATAGATTTAATGACAAGATACAGAAGAGTCAATTAAGGTTATCGTATAAATTTCAGTCATGTGCGGAGACCGAACCCGTGACCTCTGGGCTTTCTAATCCTTACTACCCCTGTCTCATGAGACATATTGTTGAAGTGATCGAAGACTATGTCGTGTTAATTCTAAAATTGTTGCTGACTGTAAAAAAAAACAACTGGGCAATACTTACATATATATTTTAGCTTTACATATTCGAACGTGAGAGGTCAGTCAGACGAGTACTTACGAGAAATGTCCTTTCTACCTTATACATATATTCTTTCATAGCGAACATCGTTGCCCAGAATCAGCTATGAGTTTGTCGGATCTGTTAAATATATAATTTTCTGAATACACGCCAAAACATGAAGTTGACAAAAAAAATACGGTACTATCAGAAAATTGGTGTCCAATTTTTAATATAATTATTATTATACTATCTCCAAAGAATCTTAAAGAAAAATAAAATCCCCATATATTCCAACAAAACAGAAGGTTGTAAGTAAGGTAAACTACAGAAAAAAGACTCGTCTAATAGGATTCGATGTAATTTATTGCGGTGAGATTCAATCTTAAGGTAATCAGTGTGGCGTAACCTTAGCCGTCTGTGTTTACAGAGACACGCTAACTAAAGTGAAGTGATAAATTATATACATATTGTGTACAAATAACACACGATATAAAAGAAAAAAGTATTGTTAATAATAATGTCTAATGATAGATTACCAATTGTAGGCAATACAAATACAATGATATAGTTTTGTCGTTGCGCGCGAATCACACAAAAACTTTTTTTTTTTACTTTCAAATATCAAAAAGTTATTATAGTTCTAAATAACTGCGCTTTTTATAAGGTCTATCTGAGTAGAAGTGGGGGTTAGTGTAGTTTTGCTTATGTTTATATATGAAAACCTACAGTTAACGTAAAAAAACTGCACAGACGAAGTCTCGGGTATCAATTAGTTAAGTAATAAAATGTAAAATATCAGCAAAACGATAAGATAAAAGTAGTTAGAAAACATGTAAATATTTCAAGAATTAAAAAATACAATTCAATAATCGTTTAAGCCTGACTTTAATTTATTTATGTACGCGTCTGTCTGAAATTCATATTTAGGTTATTCATATACTTTTTTGAATTTTTGGTACGTTACTAAACCAATATATTCAAATATTCACTTTCTTAAGTATAGTATCCGACATTTGATTTGGCACGTCGAGGAGAAGAGTGAATCGTCCGGCTAAGATCGGCCCGCTTCGATTTTGTAAAGTGTTCTCTTTATCGCACAGCACAGTGACTGCTATATAGATAAAGATAACGCTATACAAAACCGAACTTAGCCGGTTATCTCAGTCTAATCCTCGACGATCAAATCAAAAGCCGGGTATGTACCTACTGTATATGATTTTCATATTCGTAATATTCATTACTATATTTCAGCTAATGCTTAAAACAAAGAACTGTGACAACCGTTTGCAGTCAAATCAGCTATTGTTGAGATCATATAATGGTTAAATCTCTTAACTTTAATTTAATAAATTAATATTTTTCAAACAAATTTATTATATAGTTCGTGTTATAAAGTAAAAAACAAGCAGGCATACAGATTATTGATCACTGCATCGTACAAACGACCAGAAAAGTATTAAAGCCCGTAAGGTGAGGCCCGTGAGGTAGACCGTATGTATTTCTCCTGCTGAGATTTGAGTTGGATTTGCTGGAATCTGTTTTTCAATTTAAATGTGCGTCATTGTAATTCTAACAATTCTGTTTATCCAAATAAAGGTCAATAATAAAAACTAACAAATATTTTGTATATACTTTCGACTCAGATTCGAATTCCAATGAGCCTGAAAACATATCGTGATGAAACCATACAATGGTTGTTGAAAATTTCAGATAATCCGTCGGTCTAACTAACATCATAAGCCATCTTGGGCCACAGTCCGTACACATTAGGCAAGATTGGGCTAAACACTAAGCCAATAAGGTATATATAAATATCTTCTACGTCAGAATATAGAAATATTTCCTAAATAAACATACGTTATGTGAGATAATCGATCCCATTTTAGACCTTACGTCATAATAAGCCTTCGTCAAAGTATAATTTATGTTGTTAACGACCCAAAACATTGTTTGTTCTTCTCCCAAGTCGCCGACGTTGTCTGGTCTTATGTGGAACCGGCAATCACCCGACATCCATAATGATAGCCCTCGGAATGAGTAAATTATCAATTCCGCCCGAAGGGACCAGACCTTGTTTTTGGAAAGCAGTAACGAGCCTATCATCTGTTCATTCTAACTAAAATATATTATAACAATTTTGAATCTTAAGCTTATTGTAAATGGGCTTAAACTCGATTGAGGATACTGTATAAATATTACTTTGTTGTTAAAAGTTTGAAAACAATTTTTTTGATTAAAATTCTTCGACCTTGAAAGTTCTTTCTTTTAGTTTTTTTTTTTATTTTATTTTAAGCAATTACTTTAGCCAAGGACTCGTAATATAAAAGGTATATAATAAATAATCGTTACGATTATTAGTTTCTTACTCGTTGCAGTTATGTGAAAATAAATAAATTAATAAAATAAATAAATTAATCACCTATAGTCGATGGTCTCAAAAATTATTCCTATTTTTTAAGTCTCATTAACATAATTAAAACCATGTATTATTCTAAATATGTTTCTACGACTGTACCTATTATGATGATAAAGTAGCTATAATACATTTTTATTTGAATGTCAAAACATCAGTTTATACATTGTATGTGAGTTAAAATCCTCAGTTATATAAGTATCAATATTTCAAGGAAGAAAGTTTATAAAAATATTCTATATTCAGTTATACTGAGCGTGCAGGAACAAATGTGCGTGCAGAACATAGTTAAATAGTTTGATTTTTGTAATATTCTTATTACTAATATTTCCGTATTTGGCTCCAACTAATGAAACTTATAAAATTAAGTATGATAATACCAAAGATTTTAATATTTTCAGTGATCATAGTTGACTCGTTGTGTACATAATCTAATCGAGAGTTCGATATTTGAAATTCAATATTGTTGATTAATTGTATCGGTAGATGTCGCCACATATTTATTGCCTCGCGCTGATAAAGTTGCACCGAAAAGGTTAGGTCAAGGTCTGCTTCGGTGATCGTATTATTTAAATCACCCGTACTCGCACCAGTGAAAGTTTTATTTGAGTTGTCAGAGAAGGTTGAAGTTCTAGTCATAATCAATGACTTCAATATTACACCGCTTGATTATATTAAGAAGCTTTGTAATTAGAGATGAAATGATTTTCGTGAAATGTACTTAAATACTGTCTAAAAACGGTTCCAGAGTTAATGAAGTGTTTTTTGACTTCAAGAAATAGAATCACTTTCAAATTAAACATGCAAGAGTATTACTAAATGACTCATTTTCCCTCCAATGTAAATTTCTAAAGAAAAACTATGAGTCAATAGAAACCATTTTCGCACTTACTTTGTATATGGTCTGGTCTAACAATGGAGCAAACGTTAATAGTGCCAAATGTACTAAAATGTCGCAATGTTTGTTTCTCTTTTAACTGTGCATACATAGATATTGTATTTGTATTGCTTATGTTTAACAATCACACCGTTCATTAACGTATCCGTAGCAGCTCAGACAGAGCTGAGCATAGACATAAATATACATATAGCGCTTATTTCATGAACATAATGTTTCTACAAGTATCAAAAATATCAATAACTTAGATCGTTCCTTTATTATCATTAAAGTTCTAAACAATAGCGATCGTATTACAAAAACAAATCTGAACATGTGTTTAACACAAATTTGACTAAACAGTGTCTAAAATTTGAAATCTTGTTGATCACATGTTATAAATACTTTATTACTAAAACGTGTCCAAGCGATCTCTAGCTAAATATCTAGTTTGTGTTCTATGCAAGCAACTCTGAATAGTATTCGTGCAATTCAATCTCATCATTCAAAAACGTTTCATCAGATAAAGATATTTTGCAAACAATTTGAATTTACGAATAATATTTTTGTTCAGATTATTATTATATATGTTATTATTATTGTCACATTTTAATTACAAGAAAATGGTGACAGTATTAAAATAAGCTTTATATAAGTTTAATATATTACGTCAAATTGCGTAAAGTGGAACGACAGAATAATCTCAAATTAAATACATTGTCAAATGTCAGTAATTTCATATAGTAGTAATTATGACTTACTTGTGAATCTCTAAATCCATAATTTACTACGAAACGTCATTTGCTGGCTAATACAAATAGAGTGAGTCACAACAATAAGATAAAAACTTTCAACTTAGACAATTATTACACGATGTTTAAATGTAAATAGTGTCTATCTCTAAACGGGGGTAAGACATTTTTTTTGTGATCAAACTTTTATTGGACTAGTGTTTGACGCGTATTTAACATTTTTATAATAAGACGGCAAATGACGCACGGGTAATGATTTCTGTTTTCGGGAAGGTTTCATTGGTCATACGTGTAATTACTTTATAACATCCAATATTTTCTTCAGGTACCATATTTATTCTTCAGTTTAATTCGTCTTCATGGCTTGTATTCTTCTCGACGAAGATTTGTTTCCCGAGGTAAAGATAATATTCAACGGACTTAATAGTTGTTTGGTGTATTGTGGACGTTGAATGCTGTTAATAGCAAATTTTTTTTTGTAAGTTCAAATGGCTAATTTGACACATGACACGAATAATACCTAACTCTTCCAACATTTCTGTTTTTATGTCGAAAATTGAATTAGGCTCTTAGTAAATCTGATATATTATTGTACATTTTATTTTGCTTAAAAGATTAACTATTTAAATATATTTTAATATGTATACAAACATCGATGCATAGTTACGCATTTTAATAATCTTGTCATTAAGTACATGTTTAATTTTTATTACAAAAAATTTAAAGCATAATTTTGTTATTAAAAGGCAGATTTTTTAAATTAAATTAACATTACCAATTTGTTTTTGTATGCAGATACAGGTAGGTATATAGAAAACCATCAACGAGTATCCAGTAGCGTCTTTATCGCGTCATCTCTCATTCGAATCATAATTAAATGATAAGTTGGCCCAATCAGCGAACAGCGCTACAGTCTCCACTCCCATCGTCCGCCATCTTGCTTGCGTAGACGCACGCTCATTACCATAGTTCAAGAATGGTAACTAATTTTATTGAAAAGATACACTCCCATAATTATAATATATTATAATAATCTTTCCTGTTTTTATTTAAAGGCAAATTAGTAAATGTGTTTTTGTTTATTTTACTTATAATCCTTGGAGTCAAATGGATTTCATTTATATTTAAAACGTATCTCTAATACCTTTGAGATCATTTTAAGAGTGGGAAAGCATATACCTATTGTTATTGTCCTCAATACTTTTGAAATTAGTTATACATAGTTACAGACTACACTGAACACTTAGCATCAGATGAATCATATGCGTGTTTCTTAATCTATAAAATGAAAAAAGAATATTTTCTAAGCATTTTTTTGTTAATTTTCATTTTTACAAACATATTATTAAAATATTAATTATAACTCACCAACTATACTAAAAAACAATTAGTATCAAATATTAAGCATATTCTACATACATTTTTAAAATAAATATTTTTATATCTATAAACGTAGTGTAGTATATTTTTCCTCGGTAATTGAAACTGAAATCGACGATAAGAAAGAAGCACTCAGTCAAAATTAATATTGAACAAAAGTGAAATCAATATTCTTTCCATCTTATCATATGTACATATTATCTAAATCATTTATAAGTCTGTCCGGTACAAATAAATTTGCCCTCACATATAAAATACGGCGCACTTAACATGTTATTGTTGCCGCAATGGCATGTATTGAAAGCTTGACATGTCCACGCATCTTCTAGTCACTGTCAACGATCAGAAATGGACGGCAGTAAAAGTCGTTGTTAATTTAGTGCGCCATCATTGGCTTGAAGCTTGTAGAATATACATTGTGAACAGTGTGGGCGGTACGATGTTGATTCTTGAGATATCTCCTTGTTGACCGCGTCCTTATTCTGGTAAATCGTAACTAATGTTATAAATTCAAATGTGAATTTGTTTGTTTGTGACGCTTTCACATTTCAACTAGTCAATTGATGATAGTGAAATTTAGCAACGTTTCTAAGGGTAAAGAAAAGGATATAGGATACTTTTCATCCAAAAATAATATAGCTTCTAAGGGATAGGTCAAATCTACAGTAAAGCGAGTGAAACCGCGAGCAAAAGCTGGTATTGTATATTTCCAAAAACGTTTTGGTTTGTAATTATTTTTACATTATAATAGTAACGTTCGTTTGCAATGCAGCTTAAATAGTTCGTCATACCTAACTATTTATATATGTGCATAATATATGGGTACTAAAATGAATCTAAAAAGTATGTAGTTCTACTGAATGCCATTTAATCATAGATTATTATTCGTAAAGGATGAGTCTTTCAATACGTTCAACCACACCATTTAAATCGTTACACAATATAACCCAAATGCTTAACATTGAAATATTGTATGCACTATACGGAAGTAATGCTTCCATTGATTAAGCCTTTCACGAATTTATTTAAAAAAATATACATGTACATTAGCGTTTTTTGGATTAGATTTGATATATCTCTCGGAATCAGCACTTTTTCCAGGATAAAAGTAATCTATGTCCTTTTCTGTAATCGTGGCAACGTGTATGCGAAATTTCTTGATAATCGGTTGAGAGATTAAGGAATCAAAACGTAACAAACAAACGTGCAACTTAACAAACGTACAATCGCATTTATAATATTAGTTAGGATTTCTTAGGAAAAGGATATTTTATAACTTCTTCATTTACAGTGAACTATTATGCATTTTTTTTTTGTTCTTTATAGCTGAAGTAGCTAAAGTAAAGCAGGGGGGTATAATTAGCATAAATTGCAAAGGATGTTAATTGATATAAGTTCTTTCAAATTGTTATATGGATGTTTATAAAGTGAGTGCTTTATATGACAGAGTAGTCACAATGTATTTTTTATTTTCAAAAATATTCTTGAGATCTATTCCAGAGTATCAGAATAAGGCCTCCTATTTTAAAGCGTTTACGAATATGCTAAGTGGTTACGTTGTTTCGCTTCATATAAGGAGTAAATTTCATCTAAATTTTTAAGTAATCATTTTCATTCAATTGGTCATATTATATTGCTATGTTTATGCGTAACCATAAAAACTAAAAATTAGAATTTAAATAAGTACTTTCTGAGAGTTCGTTTCATGTATGAATTTTGAAGTCCGACGTATTGAATTATATTCCAAAAATTTTGAAGTAATTAATACTCAGTGATTATCGTTATCGGACACCGCGGGAATTTACGTAGATTCAACTCCCTGCAAATGAGCTAAAGCTATTGGTGAAGGGAAACATCGAGATGAAAACATAGAAACACAGGCTTTTTTAGCATGTTTCGCCAAAATCTTTCACCAAGCATATGTATGGTCCGGTAGCTGCACTTGAGAGACATTCCCTCAGTCTCTCTCTAGGTTTATCTTCGTAGACTATATGTTTATTGAATGTCAGGTGGAATTGTGGTATTTAAGCCAAACCCTAAAAGTTTAAAAAAAGGTATAAAGCCGTTGTGTAGGGATTCAATGTTATATCAAGCATAATTCAATTTTTCATTTCGTTCAATAAAACTTTTAATAACTATCCTATTTTCACTAGAACATGGTCTTGTGGTGTGAAAAGATCAGTTTTAGGACAAAAAAAAGATAATTTTGAAAAAAGAAATGCAGAGTGAAATATGCTATTCTCGCTACAATCGGCGCGTCAAAGAAATCTTTTTATTTATAACCTGTTATCAAGATAGTGAAGACGAATCCTTTTATCGCCCCTTTAGTTCGAATGACTGAATTTAGGATCGTTCCCGACGTGAACCGGAATCTATTTTTATTGGTTACTCTAATGGATTTTTGTAATATGATCCTTAATTTCAGTTGTTGTTTTTTTTAGTGATGCGTTTTAACTGTCTTGTAAGGCGCACGTTTTACGTTAAAGCTTATCTCTTGGGTGACGATAAATTTTAATGTCATTTATTGAAGCCATGTTATTTTTGTTTTATTCACAAATTGAATACACGACCTGTTTTTAATTTACAATATTTTAAAACGAAACCCCTTTTTTCGAAATGCATAACAAAATATATTTTGTATAGTTTTATGATTTCGAAAATGATCAATTTTAATTATTTACTATTAAAAACCTACTATTATTACTCATTTTAATTCAATAACATAATTATAAAATATGGATGCAAATACCAGATAAGAACTCTGTAGACTTGTTTCACAGAGGTAATCAGTCGGTTTTGTTGAGTGCCAAAAATCATTTAAAACAATTTAATGCCTAGATTACATTAGTCGACTTATCTAGACTACAGTCATATAATATTGCTATTAGTACTTTTAAAGTAGAGATTTATTGACAGCATTTATTTTTACTACATAGAAGATCGAATTAAAAACCTTCTCTCTAAGCTTTACTCATTCCCTCATTCCATCCCATCAGTTGGTTTTGAAATAAAATAATAATAGTTTTTAAAAAAATGCCCATATAAAGTAAACAATCAAAACATGATCTTTAAAAGTAACAATGATTGTGATAATACTATGAATCTACGTGAAATGACGTCACCTTAAACCACTTGAGTAAAAATGGTAATAATATATTTTAACTAACAAAGGTCGTATTAATTGTTAACGATCGGTATTAAAACGTCTACCCTTCACTATAACTCATTCAAAGGATAGTTTATATAGAGTTAGGATCAAATTTAACACGTTCTAATATAAGATCAGTAGGTGGATCAGGCAATAGGGTATTGTCTTTTCTCCAGTTCGGACGTAGGCGTAACACTTACAGTCTGTGTTTCAGACTTTAACAATTATTTTAATTTTACATTTTATGTATATGATCTTTTGTTTTATAAATAGTTTCTTCAGTGTAACTACAAAATAAATGGATAATTCGTTTATCAAAGAGATAAGTTGTATTTCTTGTAGTAGAAATGAATGTTTACGTTCCTAAGCTATTGTTATATTTGTTATTACATTGTCTGTATATCTTAGTTTTTTTTAAATATATGTTTTATATTTGAAGCAATGATCGCCTACTTGTAATGTGTTTTGATATATTGTTGATAAATGTATGTTCAGATCTCTTCAATGAGATCTCAGATTAAAGAATAGTTCTTTATGTAATCAAATCGCGTTGGTAGAACTTTTGCCTACCTAGCCAGGTTGTTATTAGCTAACTAGTTACGACGTTCAATATAAAAATCTGTCACCAAGCATCTACCTATAGGTGTGTTAATAGTAAATAAATATACAGTGTCTAGACATACATTTCAAAGAATCAACAATTCAATGAATATTTGAAATACATAAAAAATTGTTTATTATTTAGTACTAGCTAGTATCCGCGACATCAAACCATTTATAGTTTCAAAAAAAGAAAGCCTACATTACTCCTTATATTATTAGCTATTTGCCAGTGAAAGTCCCGTCTAAATTACTCTAATATTTTGGAGAAAAGCCAAAAAAACCAGACAGCTTCTTTTTATAATTCTGATTTATACTTTCATATATTATATTTAGTAAAAAGCTGTTAATTTGAATTTGCACAAACATAAGTTAATTGTATGGGATTATATAAACAAAAATATTTCTAAAATACATTAATTTAAAGTACATAAAACGTTCTTTAATAATGACTCAGTTGATTGTTATATAGGCTTATAGTTCCAATTAAAAAGTTTTCGTGAAACGTCAGTTTGATTAATTGAGTAAATCGGATTTAGTTGTTTCGATCTGTTAGCTACTGAACTTAATTAATGGACAGAAAATACCCTAAAAGTTACTTTATTCTAAATGTTTCTTAGGGTAATCTTCTTTTTTGTAAGGTTGATGTCTAATAATCTCACTGGCGTCTTGACTTGACGTAAATGCGACTTAGGAATTCTTATTAGTCTGTCTAAATAATGGAACCTCTTTTAATAGACCGTGATGTACAAGATTGAGACTTTGAAATAACATGATAAAGTTCATGATACTTTCTTTTATAATTACATTCGATATATAGTATACTAGCTTTTGCTCGCGGTTTCACTAATGATATTGTAGATTTGATCGATCCCTCAAGAAATGTAGATATTATCGGGATGAAAAAGATCATATATTCTTTTATGTACAACTGGCAACGAGCATGCAAAATCATTATTAGTATAATAAAAATCGCATCATGTTTATTTTATTTGCATATGACAAAATGATCGCATCGTACTTGATCGTAAATAGTTACTGTGTACTGTAGTCTAAAAATAACGGCGATCACCACATCCATGACTGCTATAATGAGGGACTGGCTACATCATCTCATCTCATGGCAGTTGGAAAATCCCTGGTCAACAAAACAAAAGAGAATTACTACGACGGATTTATCATCATGTGCATATTGGTAACCATTTAATCGTGTACACATATTCCATCATAACGTACCTACTTTAAATTCAAATATATATATATATGTATATATTGACAAATTCTTTTGTGACAAATTGATTGAATTTCTTTTTATAGAACAGTAGCTGCTCGTCACTACTTCCCACGGGCTTAGTAACAAAAAAAAAAACAAATCTTCTCCCTACTAAATGAACACTTGAACAATACCAATTATGTCAATTATATCAATGTTTCTCTACTGTCCCTACTGTCTGTCGACTCAATCACTTTTCTACATGGAGATTTATAACTCACGCTTTGCATATACAAACCTTGTCCCGACAATTACACGTATATCAAAAAAAGAATTAGCCAAATTGGTGGAACTGTTCTTTAGTTCAGTTGGTAATTGGTTTTTATTTATATTTATTGGAACCTAATAATGAAAATAAAAAAAGAATAAATAATTGGATTAATATATTAAAACCTTCTTCTCAAGTTCGTGTTTTTTCATAGCGCCCCGACATAAATAAAGTTCATAATAATTGATCAAATGAATAATCGCCTAATAATTGACATTAAATTATAGGGTTTACTTATATAAAAACCATAAATACTTAAGCCTAAAATGCAATACGTCATCGTTCACCGACAACGCAATTTAAAGTGTTTGCGTACTACGCATTTATTATTTACCCCGTTCGTATTTGTTGTAAGATTAAAAGGCGACTTGGACGTAGATTAAATCCTGGATTTTATTCCCATATCGCCGTACATTTCCACTCTGCAGTTGAGGCAGAAAACTCGAGTATTCATTGCGGCTAGCCGAGTAATGTGGGTAAGGGCTGTCAACGAAGTGTTTGCGGTTGGACCACAAATATATTTTAAGCACTTGCTACTGTGGAATAGTTATGTTTATATTTGGCAACTAACGATACTATTGTATGTTTTCAGTTTTCACTTAACGTAGTAAACATATAATATATTATCAGTGATTTATAAAAACGATATTTATATGTTTGATTTTAAATTAAGGTAGCATTTTTATTATAATGAATTTAATAAGTAACAATTAAGCGTACGTAGAAGATGAAATATAATTCTATCTTAACATATACGAGTAAGTGAGATAGATCCAAGTGAAGATATTTACAAAATAGACAGATTTCAAATAATTGTAGAATTATTACCTAATATGTGTGATTTGAGTTATTTACAGGTAATCAATTCTAAATACAGTTGAATCTTGGTAAATCGAACTCCTAGGAAGACGCAAGATAGTCTGTTACAGAGGTTTTGATTTTTGTTCTACTTATAGCGGCTTACAGAATATTTATTATAGTTTGAGTTACAGAGTATTATTAATTGCATGAATCAATGATGGCTCAGTTGGTAGTGTGCTCAGAGTGTTCGGACACATCGTCGAAGGACGTACGTTCGAATCCTAGCAACTGAGTCGGAGCTTTCGGTGAAGGAAAACATCATGATGAAACCATAGCATGGTGGTAGGGCTTTTTCAAACTCCGCCTGGCTAGCTACCACCCTCAAGTTGAAAATCTGTCGCCAAGCACCTCGTGATGTGTTTTAGCAGCTGCTCTTGAGAGTCAAGTCTCTCTCTAGGATTAGCGTTACTACCATCTGAGACCACATCATCATTTAATATTAGATAAGATTGTGGCCAAACGCTAACCTATAAAGTACAAAAAAAAGTAGTTAAAATACGTTTAATAAATATATTTACATATTTCCGGTAGTATTCTTAAAATGCGTATTATACTTTTTCTGCAAGTTACAAAGGTTATTCATTTAAAATTTTCGAGTTGCGGAGGGGATAGAATGAGAAATTCATGTGTTGGAATACATAGTTGTCGATATTCTATTTTTTTTTTATTTTTATATTATATGGGGCAAACGAACAAGTGGGTCACCTGATGGTAAGAGATCACCGCCGTCCATAGACACTAGCAACACCAGGGGAGTTGCAAGTGCGTTGCCGGGCTTTTAATATATGTGGGCCTCCGGCGC
The DNA here is from genome assembly GCA_035772565.1 of Antheraea assamensis. Lineage (NCBI taxonomy): Eukaryota > Metazoa > Arthropoda > Insecta > Lepidoptera > Saturniidae > Antheraea > Antheraea assamensis. Next base: position 191,628 of record JAQQSE010000075.1, read on the forward strand.
TCTCACTGACCGAACGAAACGCAACAGTGCAAGCACTGTTACTTCCCGTCGGTTTTCTGTGAGAGGGTGGTACTTCCCCGGGCGAACCAACCCATTCATGCTGAAACCAGTAATAGCTTCAGCGTAGCTCTACCACCTACACATCTCATCATCACCTAATGATACAACATATACATATCGGTGGAAGTAGTCAGGACCGAGTTAATTGCTTGTTGTATAATGAAAATATCGATTCTTCTACTAATTAAAAATAATTTCTAAATCTTAATTCAATTAAGCTTAAACTAATTCCGAATAAAGCACGATTGTTACGTACGGAGCTATAACTATGAGCTTATGTGACTTAATAGCGTGGCATGGCACCTCGGTGATATAGGGATACATAGTTCGGTCTTTCTCGGTAATGCTCGGTTCTCGTCAGTCGGCCAACCCGATCTCAGGAACTGATAGCATACCATTCAAACCATATGGTCAGTCTACACTATTATTTATTAATTGAGTCTCGGTTAATGTACCTTGGCTTACAGTAATAACTTTGCATCATATTGACTAAATCAAAAATTTGATTTAAATTTATTATTTTGACAACCCTAAAGACTGCAAACCAAGATTTATACACAGGTCATGGTTATTTATACTTACTAGCCTTATTTTTATTCCCTGTGTGATATTTTTAATGAGGCAACTAAATACTGCTGGTACACATTTTATTAACTTTTAGAAACATTAGCCGGATTCAAATGGCCATGATATCGGATGTCGCATTGCAGATCAAAATTTGCATTTCTTTAATAGAAAGTTCTAATATTTGACAGTAGCTTTGCCGTTTTATCAGGAAAAAATAACTTATTAATACATATTTCTATATTTACATTACGGTGGTTCGTTGGGAACGACTGTTTTTTTTACGTTTCACCGGCAAAATATTGTTTTATGTAGTGAAAAAAAAGGTTGAAAATTTAAGCCTTTTACTTTAATTATAACTAGTTTTTATTTTAAAGTTTTTGTATGAAGGAGGAGATTTAGGACTATTGTTTCAGTTTCCCATAACTTTGCGGCTTTTTATGCTTTTGTAGTGAACCAAAGCGCAATTTGTAGAAAATAAAAAACTCTTTGAAAGTAGGTACTTACATATGATAGATATGAACTCTTACATTTTGGTATTTACATGTCACCAGAATTAAATACAATAGATTAACAGGTATAAACTTCGACTCGTGCTTTTATTTAAGGATTTCAGCAATAGGCAATACGTTAAAGTTGTAACGAAGTGGCTTATAGACAAATCATTTTCTTTCTATCACTTGGGTATATTTGAACTATGTATACATAACAAATTGTGAATTATTTCTGCTCAGTATATGACATTTATTTCTTTATACGTATTTTTTATTACATCAATCACTAAATGTCAATTTTTTTAGCAATGTACTATTTAGCTATACCTCAACACTTTGATACAGCTTGTAGTCTATTTTATTGTATACTTGTTTTAAACTAAATTAATAGATGCAATGACTTGACGAGTTCCTATTTAAACCTCACATGGATATATGCAAATGTAGCAATAATTTAATAAGGACCGCAACATATTGACACATTGAGTTATGAACACCTAGTAAGTAATTATGTTAAAATCTTCTACTAAAATGAAAATATTTTTAAGACTTTAGAAATCTGAGATTACCTCATACCAGTACTTTTATTTCTTATTTTATGAGAACTTCACATAACTTAGTTCACCAATGAATAAAGCATTTAAAAGATAGCATAATACAAGTATTAGTTTAATAGCTTTGAACGAAAAATGATAATTAAGGGAGGTCGTGCAACCAACAAACTCTTGACAATGAATGCTTGCATGTTGACATGTAATTTTTTAACTACCTTTCTCAAAACTACAATTTGTTCCTAAAACCCCATTGATACCTTTATGTAATATGTTGAAACTGGCAAAATTTAAAAATGAATCAAAGATCATGGCTCTAACAATTCAAAGCAAAAAATAAATACCTGTTACAGCAACTATACATCTTAATATCAAATATGTATAAGTAATTTTAATATAGTTAAAGCTTTATAGTATATTCTACTACAAGTACCTCTGTTAAAGTTAATATACATTACACGAACCCTTGATGTATCCATTAGATTGCTATTTCATTTGATCTTGTTGGTCTCATCAAATATTTAGGTCGTTTAAACTTGAATGAAGGATGTGGAGATGCGCCTCGGTGAGTTCGATACTGCATTTACTTTCCAGACTTTACAGTTAGTGGAAGTTATTTAATTATAATAAAACTAAGTAAATTACTTCTACTTGTAAGTAATATCTGTTTATTTTGTTACGTGTGACGTTAAGCGTTATAAGAATATTTATATTATTTAATGTGCCTTTTATTTTGGTTAGGTATTTATATCATATAAGTTCCCATTTTCGATCACAAACCATGAAAATTCATTAAGCTTTAGCAAGCGTAAGTTCTTTTTTTATTAAATGCTTAAAATAGAATGCTCTTTCAAAAACAAACTTTACAAATATTTTTCTAGCATAATCCTAACTAACATTATATTTGGGAATGTCAATTTGTTTGTTGTTTTTTTCGTTATGCTTTCAGGCGTAATTATGATAAACCGATCGTCATTAAATTTTACACACATTTTCAAATATACAAAAAAGAACATAGGTTACTCTTCACCCAGAAAAATAATGCGATACCCGAGAGACGACTCAAATCTACGACAATGCTAGTGATGTCACGGAGAAAAGCTAGTTACTTGTATCACAAAAATACAAAAATGTTGTAATTATAGTTGTCACACGAGAGTTAGTAGGGTTACAACGTTGATATTCTACAGCCTTGGCAAAAATACCGTGAAAGGCGAGTGTAGGAAATTGTTAACACTTTGTACTCCCAAGTCATCAGCTTTGAATTAAACAATAATATGTTATGTAAAAAATTTCTCAAGGTCAAAAGTACTTATTTATTACTTGACTGCGAAGAGCGAGGTTAATATTTTTGAGTATATGTAACAATGACAATTTTTTTTAAACGTTTTGTAGCCTAAACTTTGCACAATATGTTTTGATATATGACTAATCATTTGTAGTCTTTGTAGTAGTTATCGTTAAAATTATAAGAAATACGTTCTTTAACAAATTAATATCAGTTAAATATGTTGTAAACGTTAAAATTATACTACATTTCATATATCTTCATGAATACAACTACGTTAGGCTTTATAAATATTATTGAATAATTCTAGTGTTCAAATATAAAATGTTGAGGCTCTTTTAGTTACAAATGAAATGTTGTAGTAAAATAAATGCAATCCTATAAATTTTTCCATTCCTTTAAACTTTAAAGCAACAAAACTGAAGCGTATAAAGTGTATTCGGCGATCCAATATTAATATCGTTCCGTTTCAAAAAGTTTGAGTTGAGAGCAAGTCCGTTATCAATATTCATAAGCGCTAGACGCCGTATCTGAGGCGAGCAATAAACAAAGAGCTCCAACTGAAATGAACCAACAGCCGATCTTCGGCTCTTACTTACTGCACCCTCATAAATTTCAGTTTTCAACTTGCACAGCGCAACGTTCGATCAATAAGTGTTTTGTATGGGTTCTATATTTGCAAGCTAATACGCCACATCAAAACTTCCAAGTATCGAAGCCGATATTACTAACGTCACGAGGCATACGATATTACGCGGAGGACCGTATATCCAACAATGTATATGCGATTATAAGCCGTACATGCTGAGATTAAAGTGTTTAATTATGTATCAGCGTAATAAACTTAAGGTCGATGGGGGATCAATCAAATTTACTTGCATCGATGCCAATGTGATGAGGTCACGTGTGTTATGTTACACGGGGTGAAATCAGATCAAACTTCATCGCGTAAACTCGAGAATTATGTTATTATAAATTCATCAAAGAGTTAAGTGGGTAACTAGCTTTATTGTTATCTGATATGGGATATTGTATGTGGATTCATTTAGATTATCGTTGGGAGGTTAAATTTTAATTATTTCATACTAGGAATGTAATAACTAGATTTACATTTTAATATCTTATTAGTAGGAGTTTATTTTCTACTAGCTGCCTGCCTCGGCTTCGCACGTGTGTTCAGGAAGAAAATGAAACTATATCATCCTTTTACAATGTAATTTAATAAAATGCAAACAGAACAACTGAACGTGAATTTATCAATATTTTTGAAGATTTCCCTACTGTTTTCTGTCTCAATGGCTCACTTTTTGTACGGGGAATTTTTTTAACCTAAATTGTTCACTTTTTAGTATGTTTATTCAACAAATTACTTTTACAAAAAATTTATCCTGACAATTATAAACACGAAAAAAAAGGAATCAAATAAGTAGACGAAGTCATTCGGAAGTAATGCGCTTTGATATATTGGGCATTTCATTTGTATTTATTTAGCATCATGTATATATTATAGAGAGGAGTAAATTTTGGAATATATTAGCAATTTTGTAAAAATACTTATAAGTGAATAACGATTAACAGTTTTGCTTTACTATATATACCTTTCAATGAATTGGTTATTTGATATGAAAACTTTTTATTAGTTAGTTTTTTAAGTATTTCATAATGTAGTTTATTTTTTATAATTTACCTTTATTTACAGTCAAATAATTGTCTTTCCATATTTTTATTACATTTTTCATTATAGATACATTTTTCATCATTCACCAATAATAGGAGTTATTGATCAATATCCATTTCCTTATGTTATTTCAGTATATAAGGACCTAGTGACTTATGAAAGTATAGTACCCATCCATCCCTCTGAACAGAGCGTATGCGCGCCCACGCCCGCGTAACCACAGACCACCGTGGTTTGGTAATAAATTCCACCTTTGCACACATGCTGCGACAACCCTCGATAGCGGCTCTAGTTAAGGCTCGATCCCTCGGAGAGAAGCCTTTGAGCACGCTGCCAGCGCGATACAGTGGCACTGGAAACTGTCTATCATTAGCTTAACAACACGATATAGATCATACCCACATACGTGTACACACAAACACAAGTAGATATACATATGATGGAAGGGCTCTATTTTTTTCCCTTATTCCAACTGTTAGTTTAGCTTCGTTGTCAGATCTGAAATACACGTTGGAGTTCGTTAGGCACTGCATACGTACATACTTGGTATACATATGTATCTCATGAATTCCTATATGTATGAATAGTTAGCTTACTTTAGCTTAGTCAGATTTGCGGTTCGAGGCAATAGTCCAAGCCGATGCGTGCCGTGCACCCTTAACTAATAAAATGGGATGAGTGCCTTTAAGCGCTCCCTTTAGTAGTCCGGTATAGCTATAGAGGTTTATCAAGCTAATAGCGTAGTCAGCTTGAAAACAATAAAGATATTTTATAAAACAAGAACACAATACAACGATATTTTATAAAATAAAAATGCTAAGTTATCACAAAATTTATGACTTAACTTTCACATTATATTTGTATGAGCGTGACTACGTCCAGTAAAATAATACTTAAGATTGAAGTAAATAATATCATGACCAGATTATAAAATAATTTTCTATGAATGATTAAAAATAAATTAGACCGTGAAATGTTTGTATGTACGGGTGGCCGGCAATTTTATTCATTATAACCGTAGGTGGGCTATTGAACTTTATATAAAATTACCCATAATTCCCTTGTTGAGGCTCGAGGGAGATAACTCCGGCTAACGTATTAATCTAGAGTCATAAATATTGTTAAAAACACGGGACAAAAACTAGATTGAAAGTCGGTTTTAAATTTAGATTGAGCTGATAATTTTTTGGACATCAAATGACATTACATAGGATCATCATCTTCTTACCCTTATCCCACCAAAGTAGGGTTGACACAACATGTTTATCATGTTGTGATATATGATTTGGCTTAACTTTTACGATCGAACCTTCAAATTCAACCTTCCTTGGGATTATTTGTAGTACCACTATAACTTCAACTTCCTAACTTCGTATGGATGCCATTCTCTTTTTTTTACATTTTAACTCTTCCATAACAGATCGTAAGGATTGAAACGACGCGTTTGTGTACGATATATCCGTGTATTGTACCTCCAGATGCTCTTGTTCAAGGGCTGCTTTTTGAAGACTTCTTTTGAAAATTTTTTCTTTCTTTCAGAAAATAAACCAGTCATCAAAACGAACCAGCGATCGGGTTTATCTTTTTAAGATATATATAAATATATATATCTCGTTTTAGTGGATGCACAGAGAGGAGCAAATTCCAGACATCACCATCGTTCACGTACGTCGTATAGGAGATACGATATTGAACTTGTAGGAAAAATACGTATATCCTTATAGCTAACAAAGAAACCTTCAAATGAAATTGTATAAACTCAGTGTCAATGTGGTAACGTGAAGTGAATTTACGTTTTTTTTTTATATGTAAATGTTTCTGAAAAGCATAAATAACATTTTTTTTCACAGCGCTTGTCGAAAACCACCTTGAAAAAATATATTTTCCACATATATAACAATAAGTTTATTCGACCATCATTGACCGATATAACAGCAGACGCGCCATTAATGGAAGTAAAGTATCAAATTCATAATTAAAATTTATGAGAGATGATTTATTAATATTACATATGGGGGTGTTATTGCTGCCAGAAATATTAACCCGTAATAACTGTGGGGTTATGTAAATCCCTTTGTGTGATATGAACCGGATATTTTGTACATATTACATCATAAGGATGGAGGATGGATGTAAGCATTAGTTAGTATCTTACACTAATTATAGTAATACATCGAGTTAATGACGGTATGGTAGTAATAGTTCACAGAACTTAGAGACTGACAAAAAAGAATTAGCATAGATAACGTGATATTATTATGAGATAGATCATAAGAAGAGTTAAGTAAAAAAATTGTATATTTTTTTAAGTATTTAAGCTTAAATGTTTTATAAACTCACTAGCTGCATTCGCGTCTTCTTCCCTTGTAATATAACTTGTCTAGGTTATAAAGATTACATGTTCCATTTTATTTAATTGTGGACTCGCTCTTGTATATTATTGTAACTTATTCATTACTACATAACCCCTATGAAAAGCGTAATCATGTCTATCCTAAGCTATATTCTGAAAATTCCTCCATCTGCTAATAAAAATATTTATCAAAGTAATCAATATAAATTTCTATGTTAAACTTACATATGGATGATTTGAAATAGAAGTAATATATGTACATATCCATTAGGCACATAAAAGTACTTTAAATATATATATATATATACATATATACCATGCGTACATACATAGTTTGCGTAAAAATTTTTGACCGCTATGAATATAACTGCGCTGAACACAAATTTAGGTATAAATGCATAACATCGAGACAACTTAAGAATAAATAAAGGCAAATTTTAGATTCCAATAATAATATTCAACTATGTTTTGTATTAACCTATTGACTGTACCATGCGCAAGGCTGAACTTAAGCTATATGCAGAGCGCCTAAAAAGTCTGACGCAAACTGTACATACACGTCTCGGACAATGGAGTTTCAAAACTTTCGCGATAGTCAAATCGTTTACTTAGCTGTTATATTGTCAAAATGTTGAACTTCGGACGATTGGGGATTAGCTGTTCAAGAAATTGTCCACTGTAAACCCAATAACAAATCATAGAACATCAATGAAGTATTGTGTTTATTACTTCTCAAATAAAATAAAAATGTTGTCGGGAAATTATTTACATATTTAAAAACTGAAGAAGAGTAAATTCAAAATGAAACTCAATCCACAAACAAGACAACGCAATAAAACTAAAAGTAATAACAGATTGTTAAAACATTTAACGATATCGAAGTTTATGAAGCAGACGACAATGCAAATAACAAACCTGAAATAACCCCCCAGACCGATAATATTTATTCAGGCTCCAATTCTATCCGATATCCCACAGGCTATCCACTGTTTTTGCACCAAAGCTCATTGGACCAAATTGTTGAATTAGAACCATCGGTCTCTTTCCGTAAAATTCACACGTAAGATAAAATAAATGTTCCCGGTCCGTCTATTGAAATAACATACGAATCGACCACTCATATCAGATTCGTTATTGTTCCTCATTTCATTCCATTATGTAAGAAATGTAAGGAACACTTTCGCTTAATGTTTTCTTTGAGATTTTAGCTCGAGAATTATTAGATGTAAGTAGCAAGCATTATATATCTCATAATTGTGACCATAATTTTTATATAGTGACGGTTTGTTCATTAGAAAATTAGTTATATGTTCACTACATGAATATAGAGTATAAACTAAAAGCAAAGGGTAGATACTGCAGTGACAACTTTAAAATGTATGATCTTAAAATCCAGACATAATAAATTAAACAGAATTATAAACGTTAGAAATTAACTAATTTATTTAGTAATCTTATAGCTAAACCAATATAACTCAGATTTTTTTGTATTTCAGGTTCCATCTTAAATGACACTGTTATGAAACTTCATCAAATATCTACTAATATAATAAAGATCGAGACATTGGTTTAGTTGTTTGTTTGGACGAATTCATTTCAGAAATGATCAATCAGATTTTAAAACTTGTTTATGCATATTATAGCTTATTTATTAAAGAAGGTTGTAGGGTATCTAATATTACGCTACTACTCTTAGTAGTGGAACTAACCATAGATTGTGTAGAAAGTACATCAGTCGAGAACAAAATAATATTGCGGACGGGCCGTGTCGCCCTGGTGCGAAGTATCGAGGTAAAAGCAAGGAGGGACAAACTGTGAATGCCTATGTCACCGAGGCACTATATTGTTTTTTTTTTAGATTAGCAATGCTAATTGTTTCTAAAGATTTTCGTAGCGACTACAGATGATACCATTTTTTTATAGTTGTATGTTGTGTTAGTACTTGATAAGTAGGAGTGTATTTTTTTAATGGTTAATTTTAATACCTTACTACGATCATTTTGTATATTAAACGCGAGTGAAACGTTGGTGCGTTGTTAGTGTTATATATAAAGTAGATTATTAAGTATTCAAGGAGTATGTTGCATTTACATTTCTACAGAATAAAATTGTATGATTACAATAAGTAATATATTTCACGTTACATACAAAGGTCGTTTTGTAACATCATACAAATTAATTTACTGTTCTTTATCAAACAAATGATACAGTATTGTTTTACACGGCCATACATTAATGGAGTTCATTAATTTTATGTTTATTCGCATTACATCGCAATGGGTCTCGATACAGTCGGGTTAATACCAGAAATGTTTATATTTCGCTTACAATGAACAGAAGCGGATTTAATGGATGTAGCCGTTGTATACAGAGATAGTACAAAAGTCATACATGTTTTTATACAGTTACTGCAATAAGTTTAAGGTCTATAAATGATGTGATTTTTGCGTAATTATCATAAATTTGTATTATTTAAATGACTCATTACAGAACTAAAAATAGGAATGAAATTATAACATTTCACTTAGATTTTTTTTTTTGGCAAATAGGTAAAAATATTTAACAATTTTGTCTTTATTAGATATTATATTTCTATGTACATACGTACGTATATACGTCTATTTTTTATGATTTTATGTTGTGGAATTAATTGAATTGAGCCCATAAGTATATATAGTACATAACTAATTTTGTTTTATACCTAGGTGCCGCCAACAACGTCGTTCTCGTAGTAATATTTTTATTTTTGCACAGAAATCATATGTACTGTCTTGATTAATTTTTAATTACAATTTTGTTATTACTACTTAACCCCTATAATACTTTTACCTTTGTTATTTTTTATTATACGTATGGAAAAGCGTAATGGTATAGCGCTTATATGAAAGTCTTCTGTAAAAGTCTTGAATAAATCTGTGCAGTTATTGCAGAGATTATACCGGATTGGTAGTAAGGATTTGTAGCTGCTATTTGCGAGCACCATATACACAGTGATAATCTCATTACAGCCGCTCTCTTGTAGTTTAGAGATTAAAACGTGTATCTATGATTTCTGAGAAGTCTACACATTGCTCTTACATATTCTCTTCAAGATCGCCATTATTTTTGTACTGCACTATTCTTATTATCAGGTGCAGCAGTGTCGTGCTCGGTAAGAAAAAATAGTTGAATTTTATTTATGTACGGTAATTATAGCAATCTTAATAAATTGTAATTAAAACTTGTCAAAAACATGTCGGCTTCTAAACTAAAATTGTAGTAGCGTTAAATATGCAACATTAAATTTCACATAAAAGTTCCTGCAGCGTTTTGATGCATTCGGGCACACTTTTCAAACATTTTGACATGAATTTCACAAGCCTTTGATATAGTCCGAACTGGATGCAGTACTATGTAGAATTAAAGTTGGTTTTTATTTCAATGAAAAGGTACGAATATGAACTTTTTATTTGGGATTTATCAAAGGTGTGTAACGACTAGTATATTAAAAAATATTTGTATGTAAATTCACGGAAACTGATACCAAAGGAATAGTTGCTACTCAATAAAGAGTTCTAATATTAGTTGACGGATATATTTTAATTTTTTATAAAACGCTTATTGAAATTAATTTGTGCTACAAAAAATTAAATATTCACCTTTCTATATATTATCAAGGATGAGTAATGTGTATCAATAATTTAGTTTAGAAGATACCTTTTATTTATTCGAATTGAGTAACGCTATTTGCCTGATGGGATTTCACAGCTTTCCGGACTAAGAGATAATATTAGTCAGCTAACAATCTGACCAAAAAAAATATGGAGAATCTTTAAGTTTCTTAGGAAATCTTTGTCTATTGTTCATCTATGTGTAAATGAGGTATAATTATGTATCCATGTACTATCGATATATAATGCTAAATAAACAAAATTCGTATATATTATCCTGCAGCACTTTTTGTAACTAACTTTTCCGATTCCCATTACTTGTCCTCTCTTTTACAGGTAACTATTTGTCTCACAATAACTGATGTAAATTCCAAGACAATATAATGAGTTTATACTGAAGTTAATTCAATTTCTTCTTACTTCGTAACTTTCGATTTGGCTAACAATTGTGAGTTCAAACGATTTGTAAAAACTTGTGTGTAATTATTGGCATAAAATGCATACATTTTTGATTAAATTTTCTCCTTATTTCCATTTGTACTGAGAATAATACATCTCATATTCTGCTATAAGAGATAATTAATAGAGATAGATATAATAAGATAATAGAGGTAATCTCATAATATTGAATGGGTTCCTAATTTGATTTTGCAAAAGGGTAACTGGCTCAGATTAACAATAAATTAAATTAGACCTAGTAACTTCGTTGTCGTTAGACAAAGCAAGTTGTCTGTAATATGCATTAGTAATAATGAGCAGATATTCTAAGAAGGTAAGCACAAATTCTAATATACTTCCGACACGTAATTCGTAAGTTACTTCAAAGGAAGTGTGGTATTTCATGTAAGAGCATTTTAAAAAAAGGAACAACGTTTACCGACGAACTCATATCATGTCACTCCAAAAACTGACACATTATTGACATATTGGAATATCTTTTTCCTTTTATACCCCTTCAAACGTTAATAACAGAGCGATATTTGTACCGTTTCGCACAACGTATCCTATATGAGAGGTGATATTTTTTCGTATATTATTTATATGACGTTTTTTTAAACTGGCATTCGGCCAACGACTGGTTCCCACTTTCAGATAGCCAACTATGCTTATAGATTAACCTATTATCGGTGACGTTGATAGCATAAATGTTTTAAAAAAATGCTTTTATCTGTATTACGCAAATATTATTTCTTTAGTGAGTAGTTAGTTATTGAGCTTTGATAATCAATTCTTTATATTAATATTTTCGGTATACGTTTCATTCTGGACTGATTAGTTAGGAAATATATGTTAGTGGTCATGAAGATTCTTCTTATTTATGTTACTTTATCACAAAATAGGTCCATACCATCATTAATATATAAACTAAGTGCTTGTGTTACACGTGTAGTTTGAAAAATTGGGAGGTCTTTACTGTTATGTCGTGAACAAAATATATGTTACTGTTTCTAATATTTATATTAGGTTACAGTATTTTAGTAGTATTTTGTGCTTGACGTGTGAACATTCTCATAACATAGAGATTTTCTCATGGAGCTTACCTGGCAATTACACAATGACTACAAGAAATATATTGGTTAATTTAGATTTCATATATCATTATTACCCTAGAGATTTATTAATTTAAAAATGAATTAACCCCTTGGCTGATTTTTTAAGACCCAGATCTCGAAATGACAGAACATGTTTTAATTTGTTTTTTTTTTTTATTTACATCACAACACCGTACATTGTAAATTTCATGATTTACTAAAAAAATCGTACAAGTAAAAAAAAATACATATTACATATAAATATTATTTTACGATATATAATTTGTTATTTTTCAACGTTTTGTATTTTTTTAGCTTATGCGACCAACAGTCTGTTGATATGTGCTTAATTAATTCGTTTCTATGGAACTTAAGCGTTCATGGTTTTGAAAAGTCAAGGGGTTAAAACAAGCAATATTTATTATAGAAAATCACATAAACGTAGATATATATATATAGATATAAAAAGGGCTGCTTTCCGTTATGTGTAAAAAGGTTTAGTTTTATCAGTGTAAGCTTGAGTTTTATATTATTCATACAGATTATATCGACATAAACATTTTATTAGGAATTATATTTTTTTCTTATCCTTCAAACATTGTGTATATCAATTATGTATTTACAGATGTTTTATGTAATTTTACATAATTTACCAACAACACAAATCGTTTTTATGTTATATGCGTGCATCCGACATTATAGAAAATACTAAAGGGTTTAACGTTTTGATTGAATATATATTATTTCTATATAAACTATCAAAAGTAGTGAGGTGTGGTTACAAACCGCGGTTAGTTTGTTCTTAATAATTAAAAACGGAATCAATTCTTATCCATAGCTACAAGAAACAACACCTTAGTAGCTGTGAGGACAGTCGAACGGACAACAAGTGTGACTAAGACGTTTGTTCTGTAAATATATGGGTTCCGATTAAACATTATCGTAATGTACAATGTCATTATCGTATCGGTGTGTAAATAGTTTTCGTTATTTATTCTAATGGACAGTAATCTAACACGATTGCTCATTGTCTAGTCATGTATTCTTACAATGGTATTTATTTTCCTGAGTGTTACTGGCTTCTATTTACTTTTTAGAATAAAATTGGTAGAGAAATACAATTCAGAATCCGCTATTAAATCTTTATCTATGCTCTACTTTTTTGTGATGTTCTAATATTTTTTAAATTTGGAGTAATATTTACCTTCTAGGCTTTTATAAATACATATAAATACACTATTGTTAGAATGGTATAGTATAATATTATAAAAACGAATGTTTTTTATTTATTTATTTGTTGCGCTTTCACGGCTTAACTACTCAATCGATTATAATGGCATTTAACATACATTTTATCAGGAGTACAGAAACGGACAGAGAGTACTTCATTTAGAAATAAATTACTGTTCCCGTGGTATAAGTCAAATCTAAACTCACGCAACGTGAGCTGCGAGTCAAAGGTAATCTATACATATAATAAAAATGAAGTGTCTGTATGTAATATCAAAATAACGGCTTTTTACTGATTGGATATGAACGTATAGATGATACTGATAACAAAAATACAATATTTTAAAATTTTTGTCTGTCTGTCTGTATGTTCTGGGTAATCTCGGAAACGGCTGAACCGATTTTGACAGAAATTTCACTGACGGATATTTAAAATTACAGCGGGTGACATGGGCTACTTTATTTTAGACTATCTGTCATCCGTGGCTTCTTCTGTAATAGTATCTTCAAAACGATTGGACCAATTTTCATGGGACTTTCACTGACAGATAGCTAATGTTATAAAAAGTAATTAAAGCTTTTTTATTTTGGACTGGCTTGTACCCATGGCTTTGTTTGCAGTACTATCTCCAAAACGTTTGAACCATTTTTCACGGAACTTTCACTAACAAATAACTGATCTTATAAGAAGTAATTTACAATTATAAAAAAAACGCATGCAGAGCTGCGGGTAACAGCTAGTGTTGTATAAAAACCGCTTAATACAAGCTATTTCGAATCGTTATGAATGTGACAAGACCAGAACGTCAATTATATTCCTAAAAATTAAGATATAGTCAGGGGTGAGTGCCTTAAGCGTTTCCCTTAGTAGTCCGGTGAAACTGTAGCGGCCTTAACAAGCCAACAGTGTAGTCAGTTCGAAAAAAAGCAATATATTCATGTATTATTCTTACTATTTATAATATATAAAGTTTAAATATATAAAATAAATAAAATTGATAAAGTGATTTCAATTAAACATGATCATAATTAATAAATTTATTGGTACTTGAATAAATAAAACGTTTATTAGTCACTTCCCTAGCAAAGTCGATGATTTTCAACTCGGACAGTCGGTACTCTTGATATATCGATGAGATTATCCACTGTTTGCTTTAAGGCAGCTCGCAAATATACGATACGATAAAAAAAATCTACGATTATACGAAATGTATATTTATTATATATACGCATTAATTTCGTGTTTCAAACTGCATACAATTGATGATAACCATTAGGAGAGATTAAAAATTGTAATTAATATTAGTAAAACAGTCACAATTCGTATAATTGGTAACCAGATCGATGTTCTACAGGAAAAAATATTACAAACATAATCAATGAAATTTGAAATATTAATTTAATAGATAGATATTCGAGATGGCATATGTAGAGTGTTAAATATAAAGTACAGTAATAAAGTGTTGTTCGTATTTTTGTGTGAGTGTTGTATGAGATAATGTGTAAATGAAAAATATAATTTGATATGTAATGTAATTTGTGTGTGTATATATTTTAGTGTATAAAAAGTGTATTTAATACAACAATGAGAAAGAATAATTATGCCCTTCCGTCACAAAGCCATTTGCAGCTTAATAATAAATTAGAGAAAAAGACCAACAAAGTATGTTAATACATATAATGATAGAGGCGTTGTGCGTGCATCATGCGAAAACTATTGAATAGTCATTATGAATACTATCAGGATATCTTTATTTAATATAAACTTATTAACGTTTTAAATAGCTACAATTTTTATAAGCACAACGCTTTCAGAGATATGTGAAGTGGGGCAAGTGGTCTGCTATGCATGTGTAAGGAGGTAAATAGATAACATTGTTTACAACAAAAAAAAATTGTATACAAAGTACATTTTTGCTTACATTTTTTTTTCTCTCTACATAAAATATATTGTTTAAATAATAAACAACGCAGGTGAACTCGTAAGTTTCAGCTAGTTTACTATAATTGTGTAAAATGAATACTGCTACAACATTAGCGGATATTTAATCGCAGTATTTTAACACCAGTCGCAACATTGTTCCAGCCTTTAATAACCGCTCATTCATTGTTTATTCAGATGTATACCATCCCGAGAGTACCACGATTTACTTGAAATTAAGAGGACATGCCATCATCCCGGGATGCTACAATAACAATGTGCCACCAAAAATACACTCGTGTAGAGTGACAGGAATGAAAATAAGAACAATATCTATAGTGTAGTGTGGTGAGAATATTTTTTAAGAGATATACATATTTTTCAATTGTCTCATTAGCATGCTTTAAATTGCTATTTATTATTGTTTATTTAGTAGTTTGCGGCTTAAAAAAGCATTACAAATCATACGATTTATAACATAGATGAGTTTTTGGAGATTCACGAATAGCAGCTCGCGATAGATTGTAGGTAGTATGTTGAATAGTCTTTGCCAAGTAACCAATATTAACATTCTTTCCCTTGGCCCAATAATTATTACTTATTTCGATTCTGGATTCGTATATTGTACACTCGTGACTCTTGCTTGATAAACGCTAATGTTTCTCTATGTTAAAATTTGTAATTAGTAATAGTAGTTTGTATTAATTCAACATTATCATTTATTTCGATTCTGGATTCGTATACTGCACACTAGTGACTCTTGTTTGTTATTCCCTGGTGTTTGTGTACGTTTAAATTTTAATTACTAATAATAATTTATATCAATAGAACGATATCTACTATTTCGATTTCTGGTTTCGTATATTGTACACTAGTGACTCTTGTTTGATAATCGCTTGTGATTGTGTACATCAGAATTTAATTTTTTAATATTTTGTATTAATATAACGTTATCATTGACTTTGATTTTGAATTAGTATGTTATACACTAGTGACTCTTGCTTGATAATCGCTAGTGTTTGTATATGTTAAGAATTGTAATTACTAATAATAATTTATATTAGTATTTAATTGAATCTAAATTAAAAGTGAATATAAAAAGTGAACCAACGCTAATAAATTTGATTAAAAAATTTACTTCTTGCATATTTGAAGATAAAGTTATTTGATTACATTCTGCTGACCATAGACGGAGGCGAAGGCGAAGGGCATCCGGTGACAATTTTCATTTAAATAGAAATTGCTAATGTCTCCATCTCCATAATTTTGCATAAAAACATCATTGCTTTTCATCATTTCTTCTTGGAGATAAAAAATAACGTAATTAGAATATGTATACATCTGCATATAATTTCACACCAGCACGTTATTTATTACGCAATACATTGGCACAGATGTTAAATAATGTGTTTTCATCTTTAAAGCGCTTCGTCGATAAATGTATCGCTTAACGCTTTTATGATACAAGCAGTATTATTTTTTTTAGCTAAATTGTTTTATTGAACATTAGCCACCCACCCCGGCTTTGCACGGGTATACTAACGAAGAAAATGTGTAGTTTTTCAGGTTCGTTTCGTAGTCAGTATACTAGATGGTTTACACTTAATATAATAAAATAATAAATTTGCAAATTTGTATACGTTTTTTTTTACAATATTTTTAGGCGTTGTAGTCTTTTTTACAACGATCAACATAGAATATGTCCTTTTTAAATATCTATTTGTGAATACATATAATAATTAATATAAACGTTAATATTTATAAAAAGTAAAGCAAAATACCAATGTCAGTAATGACTGCGCCCAACGTTGCTTAACTTCGGTAATCGGACGAGAACTGGTGTCTTCAATACTTTGCCTGACATAGTGTTCATCTCCATCAATATTCGTCACACAAAAAGGTTGCCGATCAGAATTTCAAAGCACTCCCATTAGAAGTTTGACTTCAAAAGAAAAATAAAATAAATTATAATAGCAATAAAAATGAAGTTAATGAGGTTAATGTTGAAAAAAATATTCGCAAAATATTAACAATTTTATCGATAAATGATGTCGATATTGCATAAGCAAAAAAATACACATTTACAATTAATGGTAACGAACAATCACTAAAGCGAAATAAAAATCGAAAGGAAGTTTACATTCGTAATTTATGCGAAACACACCGAGGTATCTTCGTTAATTTGTTTACATTCTGTATGCTCCCTCAGCGCCAATGTTTACATTTCGTATTTAAGATTCGTCGTAAAACGTAATAAAGTTCGCCTCCCGATGATTATGGCTCTTTGAAAATAAACTTCGATGTCGATTCACAAACACCGTATTTTTTTATTTTTGTTTAGTTTTACTTTCTTTCGCATCCGAATTATGAATATCGTCGTTATTCTCTTGAAATTTGGAAGAAACTTTGTGTTTCCCTTTCTTTGTTATTGAATCAATAAATATTATTTTGTCACATTATTCTGCAAAACTTCAACATGCCAGTTTTATTTAAATTACTTCATTGTATATACTATTTATTTTTCATTTCTATTATTATACTATTATAGTATAATAATACTTATATAATAAATTATCAATTTTGAAGTGAAAACTTCATTAACCTCATTGTGATTTAAGACTCGATGAAAAGGAAGTGAACGATGAAAGGAAAAAGAGACACACATATACATCTATAGGATTTAGCGTAAGAGCGAATGAGATAAAATATATTATACAATATTTTTTATGTCCACAGTCGCCCAGGTGTACGAGTATATGACACTATCTAATACTTGTCCTGATATGAGCCCACCCGATATGTTCAGGAGTGCCCCAGGGGTCCATCCTCGCGCCCTCCCTCTTCAACCTGTTCATCAGTGACCTACCTCGGTCCCCGGGGTTCGAGGTAGGTTGTTACGCTGATGATACAGTAATCTACGCTTCCGATTGGCGGCCGTCGCATTTAGCTATCCGTATGAATAGGGCCATCGAGGAACTCGGCGAATGGTTTCTTCGATGGCGTATAGAGGTTAATCCGGAGAAAAGCGCTGCGATCTTTTTCGATCCGGTTCAGCGTCCGCGTCCGAGTAATATAGAGTCTCTCAAATTGTACGATACCGAGATTCCTTGGGCCCTTACGGTCAAATATCTCGGTGTCACGTTAGATAGACGCCTCACGTTTAAGCAGCATGCAGTGAGAGTACGAAACAAAGCCGCTATGGTTTTGGGTCGTCTGCATCCATTATTATGTGCTAAGAGCAAAATGTCCGTCAGACATAAGCTCACACTTTACAAAATGTGTATTCGTCCGATTTTGACATATAGCTGTCCCGTTTTCGCGCATATGTCAAAAGCGAACTTTAAGATTTTACAAAAAATACAGAACCGTTTTCTACGAAAGGCGATCGGTGCCCCGTGGTACATCCGGAGAGTCGACCTCCATAGGGACCTGGAGATGCCGTCTATCTGGGAGTACGTTAAAACTCTCACAACTAGTTATTTCGATAGAGCCATGAATCATCCCAATCCGTTAGTGGTATCCGCCGCGACTTACGACACACTGCCAGGCGCGCCGCGTTATAAAAGACGTCCGCGTTACATTTTTACCGACCCTCCCGATGATATTACGTTAGGTAACTTAGATTACCCTCTCGTCACTCGAAGAACAGCGTGTGCGCGCCCACGCCCGCGTAATCACAGATCACGCCGCCGCGGTTTGGCTGTGAATTTTGCCCCAGCACACAGTCCTAGGCCTTCCTCGGCAACTGCTCTAGCCGAGGTCCGATCCTCCGGTATGGAGCCCTCGAGCAGCTTGCATGCGCGAACAGAGTAACACCGATTTGATCAAACACTCGTCTACAACATAACACCGATCACCCCACACACGTGCACACACACTCACTTGTAGGTACACATAGTGGTGGGCTATTTTTGTTTGTTTTTTTGCCCTTTCGAACTGAAATAGTTTAGAACTCAGATAGACAGATACAAAATACGTGTACGGGATCGTGAAACATACATGCTTGGTAACCATGTATATTTCACGAACCCATACAGCTATGATACGGATAGGCTTAGCTTAGGTTAGCTTAGCTAGTTAGATTCCCCAGATGAAGTATCGGGCCTCACCCTGGACGGGCGCTGGCGGTTCGAGCCCCATTTTACGGGGCTCGGACCACGAATTACGAGGGCGGCGGCGGCACTCGGCCGGTTGCTCCCCAACATTGGGGGGCCGAGTGCAGGGTGCCGCCGATTGTATATGGGAGTTGTGCGAGCGATGGCCGTCTACGGGGCTCCGGTGTGGGCCGACGCCCTCGGTGCCACTAATGTGCGGGCGCTACGCGCTGCGCAGCGTATTGTGGCATTGAGGGCGATCAGAGGGTACCGCACTGTGGCCTCGGCGGCGGCCTTTGTGCTCGCCGGCTCCCTACCATGGGAGCTGGAGGCGGGAGTTCTTGCCGCCGTGTACGAGTTCACGGCGGCACGGAAAAGAATCGGGGAGCCTCCAGCTCCCAGTGAGATTGAGGCCAAGAGAAGGGAGGGCCGGGAGGAGGCATTAGGGCGATGGAGACAGGACCTGGCGGACGCGCGGTTCGGGCGTTATACTATTGATGCCGTCCGCCAGGTCCTGCCGGAATGGATAGGGAGAAGTTGGGGCTCCCTGTCGTTCCGACTGGTGCAGGTGCTCACTGGACATGGTTGTTTCGGGTGGTACCTGCACCAGATCGTTCGTAGGGAGCCCACCACCGCATGCCATGAGTGCGGCGCTGAGGAGGATACTGCGCAGCACACTCTCTCTGAGTGTGCTGCGTGGGAGGGACAGCGCCGCACTCTGGCTGCGGTGGTAGGAGGTGATTTGTCGCTGCCGAGCGTGGTTGCGGCCATGCTCGGCAGCGAACAAGCATGGAGTGCGATGGCCTCCTTCTGCGAGGAGGTCATCTCGCAGAAGGAGGCGGCGGAGAGGGCCCGAGAGGCGGACCCTCTCAGCGGCCGTCTCCGCCAAAGGAGGGCCGGTGGAAGGAGGCGACGTTTTTCCCACCTCCTTCCACCTCCGTAGCTGAACCTGAGGGGATGGGCCGGGGGGCCCATGTCCTCATTGCACAGGTTCAGCTGACGAGGGGAGGTAGCTGGTTGTGTACTCAGTTACCTCCCTATAAGGACGGAGCCCGGCGGCTACTTTGCCGGGCTGACCGCTGGGGCGACATGGTGATAGCTTTGCACGGTCCCATGTCGCCCCAACCAAAGCGGCGGTCGGTACACCGTGGGGTTTTAGTCCGTGCGAGTCGGACATAACCCACTCTCTCCCCCGAGAGTGTGGGTATCCATAATGGATTTCCCCACGTAAATAAAAAAAAAAAAAAAAAAAAAAAAAGCTAGTTAGATTCGGGTTTTCGACGACAGCCCAAGCCGAGGCGTGCCCGTGCGCCCTTGTGCTAGTCGTCTATATAAAATCGGGTGAGTGCCTTAAGCGCTCCCCTTAGTAGTCCGGTGAAACTGTGAAAGCCTAAGAAGCTGGCAGTGTAGGTCAGTTCGAAAAAAAAAAAAAAAAATGTCCTGATATGAGCATTGTACGTATGTACATATCTGTTGTCGTCATATCCAACGTAATGCATTGCTCATGTATATCGATTTTATTAATATTTTAATCCCATTTTGAAACTTTTACTTCTACCGCATGTAATCACATAATCTTTTTAACTTAATTATTCAGAAATGAAATCTTCTTATCTAGCAAACTAAATCACAGAAAGAGACTGTATCGGCAAAATTTTACATTTTCTTTAACCATAACCCTGAAGTAACCAACATTTTTGAATATTTCTAAATCCCTGTTTATTCATACTTCATAAAATTACTGTATTCAAATTGTTATTAAAATTTATTATAAAATGATTTTCTCGGTGCATAACACTAAGCTCTCGGAAATGCGTTGAGTAAAGTTTATGGCGTAATAACTAGAATATTACAATGTTGCAACGCATTAATTTTTATTGGATACGTTCAACTCATTAACTCCTTATTTTCAAAGAGTAAAAGTGATGAGTTTTAAGGCGAAAGGTTACTTTATTAAGGTTACAATCTATGCTGGAACTAATGAATGCGATATTTTGTAAATGATTATAATTTTGATGGCTTGGGCTTATTGAAAATCAGAACTACCTTCATCATACTGTTCCAAATGTTGACTGATAAATCAAATAACTTACGGCGAATTGGCTATAGGTTAGTTTTAGTAATAACTTTAATTCTCTAATAAATTCTTAACCATTGTATATAACTATAAGCTCTGAGTAAATTAAATGTACTCTTTACTTTTTTTACATTAGCATGACATACGGTGATGATGAATGACGCATGGTTAGCGAGTTCGGATTCTGTGTCAAACGATGTACGTTCGAATCCTTGCCAGTGAGACTCAGCTCTCGATAAAGGAAAGATAGTGATAAAATCAAAGCATGAGGCATTTTCTCAATCCTAGGTAGCTGCCACACGCATGTTGAAAATCGGTCACCATACACCTTTAGATGAGTTTGACAGTTGCACTTGAAAGCTATTTCTCCTCAAGATTTAGCTTGCTTACCATCTTAGATTACATCGTCTTTTAACATTAGGAGAGATTGTAGTAAAACGCTAAACACTATAAAGTACAAAAAAAAAATGATTGAGTACAGTACATTCGAAGACCATTGGTGACTTTGTATTCCGGTGAAACTGTGGAGGCCTCACCAGGTCGACAGTGTAGTCAGTTCGAAAACAAAAAAAAAAAAACATTGGTGACTGGTCAAGAGTCAAACAATCGGGTGAGTGCCCTAAGCGCTCCCCTTAGTAGTCCGGTGAAACTGTGAAAGCATAATGCTGGCAGTGTAGGTCAGTTCGAAAAAAAAAAAAAAAAGACTGGTCAAGAGATCTCTAATCACAGACTGTTATTGTCATATAAACTTCAAGCATGACAACTGCTGAGTGTATATTGACTGTTCCTGAAACATAATAAAAAACACAGCTACTGTAACGGGTTTTGCGCTGTCGCATTTCGAACACCGGGTGGAGACTTAATCCAGTACAGAAGTTTACCAAAAATAGACTATACAAATAAAATCACATGATATACAATGTGTGAAAATGAAAGTGGATTAATTATGGCCTGTACTTTTATCTAACTCCAAAAAGTAGGAGATTGTGAATCTGTTGTGTATATGTTACCTCAGGATATCGTCAATACAAACCAGTTTGAAAATTTTAGTTTTTTTATTGCGAAGGAGGTAGTTCCAAAAGACATGCATTTTCATTCCCTAATATTTGATCTTCGTTTTCTAAGGTATATCATGGCAATCCTGAAAACCGAATAGCAAATATATAGTGCTTAAGATATTGGTAGGATTATGGCAATCCTGTATAGGGTAGGTACATGACGATGATCATGGGCATTCTGGTGCATTTGTTTAGAGTAGACTATTAATTAGATAATAAATTAGGTTTTATGTTTCGTGAAAATTTTGTATTCTTATTATTTTAACTTTGTTATTACAATTTAAAACTTACAAAGCTTTACCGATACCGATTTAAAATACCTCTATTAAATTTAATCATAACTGCTTTGCCCCGAAGGAAAAGCCTCGGTAATAATCTGAATAATCCTCTATTTACCAGTAAAAATTCCGTCAATATCGGTTCCACCGTTCGGGAGATTAATCCGGACAAACAGACGACATTTGAATTTTATTTACATGAATAGATTACTGCTCACACAAGCTCGTTTCAATACATTGTGTTTCAGCATCAATGTGAATGAATTTAACTAATACTCATATTTTATACATCCCCGTTTTTGAATATACAAATCACTAAATCGTCGATCAACTATCTATCAAACTTGTATTTAATTTAGCAGTATACGCAAGAAATGGTTTGGTTAGATAAAAAAGTGAAGTTCTCATTACAACATAGTAAACTTTTAAAAATAAATAATTTAAACCTTATGTAAATATCGCGTTCCATTTTATTAATTTCAAGTAATCGAAAACGATTCAAAGATTAAAGGACAAGATAAACGGAACATGAAAGAATTAACCAGAATTAGATTTTCACGAATCAAAAATGAGTTTGTAATATGATAGATCATCTTTATTCTTGGAAGTTTCAAAATTACTCAACGATAACCGTTATTGGGATATAATGGAAATTCAACTTTAGTATGTGAATAATAATGATTATATTCAGTTGAAAATAAAATGTAATTCGTCGTTAGACGGCCATCCGGCCGGAAGATTGTTCTTTTGATATGATTAAAAGGGTGAAGAATGTTTTGTGTGGCAATTAAAGAGTTCGGTTACTAAATATTCTATTTCTTCATATGTTACATGTTTAAATTAAGTCGTAGATATGAAGTAACAAGTTATTTATCAAACATCCAAAAATCGTAGTCTTTTGGGAATCATAAATTGTATGTGTATTGTATCAAAATAAATGTATAATTATTCGTATAAAATTTTTATTTTTATATTTATTATTTTATATATACTAGTAGCGCCAATGGCTCTGTGATAGAATATTCAAATTTCGGATACCTTGTTGCCCACGTTTACATCTTCAAATACTAAGCCGGAGCTTTCGGTGAAGGAACCATCTTAATTAATAACAGAATAATGAGGATTTTGCATGGGTAGATATCAGTCTCAAATCGAGAATCTGGCGCCCAACACTTATGTGTGTGTTCCAGCGGCTGCACTCAAAAGTCAGTCCATTCTAGTTTTAATTTCTTATCATCATTGACAATATTATTATTTAATATCTGGTGAGATGTTATTCAAGCGCTGGAACCTATAAAATATAAATGAATTGTTATACCCACGGCATCGCTTGTATAAAATGCAAAAATTTTTTTTCTAAACTATTTGTAAATTGCATTAAATTGGTCAATATTCAATAGTTTTAGTGTTTTCAAACGACCCGAACTAAAATTCGAACGACTAAATTAGATATATTCAATTAAATTCTGAATAAATAGCAGACGTAAATATTGTAAAATCATAATTTTATTTAATAGGTATTGTTTATATAACATTTAAAAAAAAAATTATTCATCAACTGTCTTCATACTGTAATTCATGCTAAAAGTGTACTCTCAAGAATTTTTCATCACGTGCCAAAGTTGTAGTCCGGTAAAACTGTAAAGGCCCTGCCAGGCTAACAGTGTAGGTCAGTTCGAAAAAAAAATCACGTGCCGAAAAAGAATAGTAACTGGAAGAATATGATGTAAATCTATTTAGTGCTTTTCAAATTATGAACACACTAAAGGTTAGACAGTTTTTTAAAATATGTAATAATTATTTTTTAAGTATTGAAAACAAATTACAATAATAGACAATGGCATAATCTAAGGGTAAATGGAAGTTGTATAAAATAATAAAAAAATATGAGTTTTAATTTTTTTAATATTTTACCTTCAATATCCGTAATACAGTCTATAAATTGCGTTTATTACAGAAATAAATTAAATCATTACACAGTTTCCTTTTTCCCATATAAATAAATATAAGCAAATTGATTCATACCAAAACCCATTACTTATAATTATTCATGTCGTAAACTGCCCGAACTTTTTCACTTCACATATAAACGAAATTAAATTATTGTTGCGTACATCAATATTGGGTATTTTAACAGCACGGGGGGGTCGGTTGAAAGCGTAAACAACCGAACTTTTCACTTACAGGCATTGCTTGTTTATTAGTCTGGATCGAGGTTCCATTCGATACGGGAAAAAAACGGAAAAAGTTTAACATTAAAAATGTGTTGATGTTATAAAAGCTGTTAATATATTATATGGGTTTTTTATTTTCAATTACGTCTGGTACAAACATGTAGAGTATACTGAATGTTTTATATTTCATTTTATACTATTATGCCTCTAAAATCCAAATAAAATTACTGTAAATATTAGATCTATCATTAGCATTCTAAACAGTTTTTTTTGTAGCCTTATAAGAAAGAGCTAACTAATCTCTGGGGAAGTAATGTGATTCTCAAAACCCTTACTAATGAATTATATACTATTACTTTATATATATAAACTGTTAATTGCATTAGTTAATAATCTTCTTCGACGAAATATATCTATATATATATATATATATATAACTGTTGACTATTCGCTTCGTTTGTTTCATTTCAGTCGTTGTAGTTTTCGTCAAGATTGTAGAGTACATTAAAAGTACTGTTGACAATTGCGCCCTAATTTATTATTAACAATCATCACTCAGTTTGTTGGTTGAGCTAACCTATTTTAACCTCGGTAAGGCACATAAATGTATTTCTCCGTGTGCTTTATATTTTCATGCTCCAAAATTTCACAGCTTCATCTATTACATGCCCAAAGAACTTAGAAATACTTAATTAATAGTGATTTGTGACGATATTACATTAATTGACAGATGTTTGAACTTAAAACCCTAAAGAGCATTATACTTTCGTAATTCTATTTATTGGAATAATGCTATTATTTTAAAAGCTCAAAGGATCATTGTCCAGAGGTAGATAGTACTGAATTGCACAACAAACCGTGTTTTGTCTGCAGCATTATTTTGTTTTCGCGACAGCCGGAAACGGATATAGAGGGAGACAGAATAATAGCTGTCGGAAATGGTCAGACATGGTGGAATCTTACTTTTTTCTCTTGTTCACTGGACATCGCTAAACCAATACAGAGAAATGTTGTCTATAAAATTTAGGCTTTATCCCTTTCAATTTAAAGATGTAGTTTGCAATGAAAGGTGTATTGCACTAAGAGGTTTATTGAAAATTTGGTAAAAAGCAACGCATTGTATGAACATGGTCAATGATGTAAGATAGCGTCTTTGTTAGATGAGAGATATACGCAATAATGTGGTTTGAATATGTTTTGGTCTTTTGATCAAGTAAGAAAACAATTTACTAAGACATTCTGTGCTATATTTTTAATCAAAGCGATATCACTAGATAAAAATTAAATCCTTACTTTAACATTCTCATAAGTTTATCGTTTTTATTTTTGAAAAAATTAAATCAGTGATAAGAATATGTTGTTCTGGGATAAACTAAATAATTAAACAAAATGAGCCCTTGTGGTGACCACACATTCTGAAGTACAACCTAAGGTTAAAGAAATAAAAAAAACAGAGTAAATAAATGATATGAAAGCTTTTCGAGATGCGAGAGGCGAAAACTCCGTGACAATTTTTTGCTTCAAGTTGTTGCATTTCTGAAGAACCCCCGTATATACATTTAGCTATCTAGACACTTTCGTCTAACAATTTGTAAATGTATGTAGTGCTGAAGAAATCTTGAGTAGCAATTGCATACTGGAAAGTTAAATATGAGGAACTCCCTGCTTTACTGTAGATATACACTGAAAGGTAAGGCCGCAGTATTTACTATTGTGACAACCCTAGAAACCCAGGGGTGAACATTTTTTAACTGGAAATAGTTATATATGATAGTCAGCTGTCCTACATTAGCACGTAACTTAAGATTAGGTAAATTAAAGTAACTTTAGCGTATTTGTCTATAATATATATATATATATATATAGACCATTAACTGACGGGCGTCCTGTATGGCCAAAATTGCATTGAGTATTGCGTCCATCTGCATCGGACGTCCCATATATGGACGCAGGAGGGGAGACACATTTTATCGTGTTCGCCGCGCTCTGCTGATTCCAAATATGTTAAAATTAAAAAATAAAATTGGTCGTCGTTTTCACTCGCATGTGCCTGTAGAGTATATTTTCGTAGTTCCGTGCACTTTCGTGGGTAAAAACGCAGCGCGCACGTCGTAATTCGTAACTTTTGTAGTTGGCCGTTTCAAACGTCCTGAGAAATCGCGACGTTGCCAGATAGTGCAAAGTACACTATCGGCACACTTTAAATTTTTGTCAAGTCATTTAAGTCGATTACGTCTTATAATTGTAATGTAGGTCTATTCTTCTTTTTCATTATTCGAAATGAGAAACACTGTTCATTTCAAGGTACTTTATAAGTTCAACGGATTCAAAGGCAAAAAATACGACATACCAAAAATTATAAGAATGAATAAATTAAGTGGATCATAATAATTTTGTACCCATAAAGTATCGTTGTCATTCCAAAATTATTAGGCTATTAATATTATTGGATGTTATAAATATAGAATTCTTAATTATTTCTCGAAGAAATAGATTTCTTCATGGTATTTTGTACATGACAATTATTTCATTACACATTCATAGTTTATAAAATTATTAGTAATACTCCTACAGATTATTAAGTACACACATATCTTACAACACATAATAAAATTAGAAGTCTCTTAATATCAAGCATAATTCGCGATCACATATAACTCAAGGTCACGTCACTGTGCGCCCGCGCAATGTGCTCCCGCGCAGTGCCTCCCTCACCTCCCTCCCGTAGCCGCCTTCCGCAGCGCCGCTCGATATTTTTGGTTCGGGTCGGCATAATATTAAACGCGTTTATCGCGACGAGGGTTCGATGGCCTTATCACATTCCGTTGTACCTATGACATAATAATGTGACCGAACTATGAACTACGTTCTGGAACTATCACTTTATCATTTAATTAATAAATATAAGTTGTAATTTATTTGAATTGTTACAAAATTATACAGTTTCTTTACAATAATTTGAAATGTTTATATATAGGTGACAGAAAATTACTTATTCTATAAATAATGGATTCCGCTGTCAATGGTATGCAGGTGACAAAAAAAATATAGGATCCGCTACAATACATAAATATTAAATACAAAGCAAATTAATTTTTGGTACGTTTTGTTGTAACTTTTTATGTAGATTTAAAGTTTAATTGTAAAATAATACAGTTTTCATTATCGACTATATCATTTCTCCTTCTGTTATTACGATACAGTTAATTACTGAGATTTTAGTATATTTGTTTGACTTTTTACGAGTTAAATAAACAATGTTATAATTACATGTTAAGTAAATGATTTGTACGAAATAGCTCATTTTAATTGGTATGAAACCAGTAAATAGATTTATATACATACTAGCTAGTACCCGCGACTTGTATTTCGTGTAAATGTTTTTTCTCTTTGTTACCTTCGTCGTGTCTTCATCGATTGTGATCGATTTTATAATTGTATTTTTATCTTTACTATTTTGAACTCTTAACACTTTTATTAATTTTAAGCTAGCCGTGTACAATTTAATTATAGTTGCTTATCCCCTACGGAAAGACACGATGATAAAATATATAGATAATGCATGGAAAAGTCTTTTTATTTTAAGTCTCGAAATAAGTACAGTCGATTCGAATAGTAGAGTGAACGAACAATAGATACTTTAATTTTATTTATACTAGCAACCCGTTACAATATTGCTTTTCTTTAATTTATAAATGTGTGGATAATAAGAGTAAGTGATTGAGATCCATTTTACACATTGATAATTATATTTCGGCAAAATAAAAAAAGCTTAGATATCTTTACAGATTTCTTTTAGTATCGTGTAACATTAAAACTGTCACCTCTTATAAAACAGTCCCAGAAAGTTGTACGCTGCATTTGACAATTATTTTCATTTTTTTAATACCCAAAATAACTATAATATTGAATTATTATCGAATATTAATTATATTGGAAACTAGCTGCTACTTGCGGCACCGGGCGGTTTTTTTATGATATCAAAGAAATTCAAAATTATGAGAAGATGTACAGCTACATAAATGATCTTTCAAACAATACACAAATATAAAATTAACATAAGCAACCATATTTATAAGGTATCAGTTACGATTAACTACAACAATTCGTTATGATCGGTTTAGCAACATTTGCATAGTGGTCGGGCCCCCAGTCATATATTTAAATCTATTGCTCTTCTTGATTACTACAAACACTGCAGCTGATATCAAAATGCGATACTTCTAGCGTATCAATCCTCTTTCTATAAAAAAGTTGTATCACCTAATTATTTAAATTATAATAAAAAAACTAATTAAAATGATTTTTTACAAATTTTATAGTTTAAGTTTTACAAATATACTATTAGTATTGTAATTTATAGAAAAACCACGTGTAAGTTTTATGGCGAAACCATATTGTTTTTTTTTCATTGTAGTTAAAAGACAATATTACACTTAAAATATTTTTTTACATCTAGTGTCAAGGTCACGTCGAAAGTATCTTCACAAACTCAAAAACGCATGCCGGAACGATATTTATTTATACTCACCATCACATGCAGGTTTTAATCAACACATGTGTAGAAACCGTTGATGTTAGTCTCATGAAATTATTTTAAGGTAATTACGTAATACTAACAATACGACCAATAATGCCGCGAACGTAGGGACGAGATTATTTGGTACTTTAAACCAATTAAACTTGAAGTTCGTTATAAATGACTAATTTTGAAAATGTTTGCATCGTTTCTCAAAACAATTTGAATAAAGCCAATGTATGGGTAGTCTATTTATACTAACCACTGTGATATTTTTGATATTTCCTAAAGAAAAAGTTTGCAATGTATACCTGCATACGGTATATAAGTACCTCATAGAACCTCAAAACATGCTAATCAAAAAATTTTACCCGCGTAAATATGACAAGGTGACGTAACGTTGCTCGATGACGCAATCGCGGAGTTATGGATAAAATACAGTTATATTAAGTTTTTACTCTTTTAAATATTGTATAGACGAAACACTAAAACGAAACTAGATATTAATATTTATAAATGCTTTGTGTTACATTTACATCACATTACATTGTTACAAAATTGAAATAAAATAATGTTGTCTTTCATCGTTGTATACCAATATCAATGTCATATATATTAAAATTGACGTCGTTCTGATTGAGATAAACTCTTATCAAAATATGTAAATGCATCAATATGTCTAAGCTTAGTCGTGTGTTCGGACTTGATTACCAATACAATAGTCACTTCATAAAAAAAAGATGTCTGGTAATGTTAATCAACGAAATATTTCATAATAGTTTGTAACCGTCGTTCGCGCCTAAACAGAACAAGCGCATTTTTTGTCCTGCCCACCTCCGCCGCTTTCATACCCCCTTGTGCCTAGTAATTCAACGGTGAAAGAGTTGCGTTTATGACGTCATAATATAACCGAACAAATTCTTAACATTTGAGTTTTAAATTACCTAGACGTACATTACGTTAAATAATAGAATACTATTTTTTTAGAACATTAACATAACCAGTAATGGTTTTAAAAACTTTTCAAAGAATTGAATTTCAATAACATGAGGTATAAATCAGCAAGCAATTCCCGCCAAAACATTATCGCCGTGAAGCGGACCGGCCCCGCCCTTTTCCCTTGCCAATGAGCGCTAAGAACAAGCCAACGGTTTTGTAACGGTCAAAGTTTATTCACCTCACATTCAGCTGTGCCTATTATTACGTAATGATATAACCGATCTATGCAATAAATTCTTAGACTTAGACAATCATATGTTGGAATGATGTAACAACGTTTTTTTGTTTCATGAGAACTACTCGTCTTATATGGATAATTCATGCTGTGTCCACACAGATATCATGAATACTTATTCAAAGTTTTTATTTCACGTCTTATCGAAATCTTTTCAGCAGATTCGAATAAATTAGGGTGGACACATAACAGACACTTTTATTTATACGAGTATCTACACCGACATCTTATAGGTGAAATATATTAATATGTGTATCACAAGTGTGAGACCGATTTAGATTTGTTTTTTACGCTTTGATAATTATAGCTCAACGAGTTTAAAGAAGCTTCTTAACTATTTTTACACACATAACTTTTTTTGTGTTTTCGTAATTTTAAATCTCTGTAATGGTCGAAATTCAGAGTTTACAATTCATTTATTTCGAAACTTATTTCGTAGATACCTGTTATAAAGGCCACTGATAAAATATAACGTAAAAAATATAATTAACTATCTGTTAGTATTCCCGGAATTAAAAATACGGCTAAATCAATTCCAATGAAATCACATGAGAATCTAATATCATTTTTTAATAATAACGAAGAAGAATTGTAAATGAATACAGAAATCGGTAAAGCAATATTCTAAATCTATTTAATAAACTTTTGTACAATGATATCACATCTGCATATAAGCAAACCGATGTAAGGTCATAAGCCTCTATCCAAAGGATGGTATACACGTGAGCACCCACTTTACCAACCCACGACGTAGAGTTGTGTTAAGCATAGAGAAATTCACATTTCTTATTCATTCCATTATTCCTTTTCCTCAACATTCCTTACGTACCGATTTCCACACAATGTTTTTTTTAACGGCAGCCAATAATGTTACGCCTGTTAAATTAAAAAATAGTATAATCTGTACAAACATGAATAATAGTAATTCTATTTTTTTAACTATTTTTATAATGATGATCATAAATAAAAATGCAATTTCATTCACTGTACAGATTTTAAATTAATTTTGTACACTGGAATTATATGTCATTTCAAAAATGATAATCTATAAACTGAGTACTAATATCTCGGAAATAATTGAATGAACCCATATTTTAATGAGATAAAACAACGAGTCAAAAATATTTTTTGCATAAAAAAGCGCGCAAAGCCATGGGCTAATTCTAGTATATTCATATATCAAATCTAAAGAAACATTACTGAAAATATTATGAACACGCACTAAACTTTTCGCTCAATTATTGTACTAGGAATGTTTCTTACGGCAAGACGTAATGAAAACAGTTGTGCTATTTTGTACGAATCAATTACTTAAAATTTAATTATAACATTGCCTATTTAGTACGTAAAACTATACAAATATACTGAAATCTCAGTGCTTAGCTGTATCATACAAGATGCAGAAGTAATATTGTAATCGTCAGTTAAAAGTGTATTAAAATTTGGTACGTACTATACAAATAAAGGTACAACAAAGATACGAACTGTGACTTTGTTTTATTTTAAATATTGTATTTATAGAGTGAAGAAGGCCTTAAATTATTATTATATAATTGGCTACTGTGGAATCTAGAATTTACAAAATTAAGTAATTTAATATCATGTATATGTACATATTTCGAATTATTCTAAAGTAACTGATAAACTGACATCAGAAACGTAGTGCACAGTTCGGCTATATTATTATGTCATTTGTTAAATGGAATGTATTCGGGTCATTGAACACTCGACTCGGTAAACGCTTATGATGTAATGCCGATACGTACTGAAAATAACCATCGTTCATGTTGCGGGCGGCGACAAAGGCCGAGGGGAGCGGGGGGCGGGAGGCATTGCGCGGGAGCAGAGCAACGGACATGATATAACGTGTTGGCGGGAAATACGTTCTTGTGCAAGGTGTTCCTTGTCGTTATGCGCTAGACATCAATACTACTCAGTTTACTTCATGTTAATAAGATATATGTGTACTTAATTATCTCTAGGAAAGTTACTGATAATTGTAACGAAATGGTAATGAATATAATGATAATTAAATGTATGGTATAATTGTTATAAAACCAATAAATAGATTTATATATATATTGGCAAGTAGGTGGTAAGTAGATAATGGTTCTTTGTCTTTGTTACTTTTTTCGTTGCTGGATAGATTGTGAATGGTTTTTATAATTTTATTAATTGTATTTTTGTCTTGTACAGTTCAGAGAAGTTAAAAAAGGTTAAGTATTTTTACGTTTATTGTTTTTGAAGTTCATTACAAATAACTAATTTAAAAAATATTTGCGTTGTTTATCAATACAATTTGAACAAAACCTACGCCTGTAGTATATACTAACAGCTGAGATATTCTCGACATTTTCCAGAGAGAAAGTTTGCAATATGTATGCCGGTATATAAGTAACTCAAAGAACCTCAAACCATGCCGATCAAAAAATTTTACCCGCGTAAACATGAGAGGGTGATGTAATGATGCTCGTTGAAGCAATCGCGGAGCTATCGATAAACACGATACCAGGCAGATGTAAATTTCTAAATCATTCAGTATCTCACAACGACATATCAGCACATTTCATATATGTAATTAGAGCCGGATATAGAGAAACATTTGATACTAATTAATTATTACATCGTAATTTAACGCTAATGCTAGTAAGGGTTATATATTAATTACACCGTAGTATCATTATTTAATAACAATTATTGTAAACACTTCCCAATTATCCCGTCATTGGATCACGTAGTTAATTTTATATTGTACGTTAAATTGTAACGATAGACGAATAGACAATGAGATTGATAAGATGTAATTTGTTAACATTCCCTTTAATTTTGTACAGGCTTAGGTCTGTTACAATTAATGATTAATTAGTAATTGTGAAAAAAATAAAAATAAGCAATTATAATGTATTTCAAACTTCATTGGTCTATGAATAGTTTGATTATTATGGATAGTTATATTAAGTTTTTACTGTTTTAAATATTGTATAGACAAAAAACTAAAACGAAACTAGATATTAATATTTAAAAATGCCTTGTGTTACAAAGCGTAATCGAAATTAGCGAAAACACACTGAAGAAAATATTTCCAAAAATATTTTTTTTTTAATAATATTATTATTGTATACCAATATCAATGTCATCAATATTAAAATTGACGTCGTTCTGATTGAGATAAACTCTTATCAAAATATGTTACATGCATCAATATGTCTAAGCTTAGACGTGTGTTCGGACTTGATTACCAATACAATAGTCACTTCATAAAAGATGTCTGGTAATGTTAATCAACGAAATATTTCATAATAGTTTGTAACCGTTGTTCGCGCCTAAACAGAACAAGCGCATCTTTTGTCCTTCCCGCCTCTGCCGCTTTCATGCCCCTTGTGCCGAGTAATTCGACGGTTAATCAGTATGACGTCATAATGTAACTGAACAAATTCTTAACATTTTGAGTTTTAAATTACCTAGACGTACGTTGCGTTAAATAATAGAATACAATTTTTTAGAACATGAACATCATCAGTAATGGTTTTAAAAACTATTCAAAATATTGAATTTTAATAAAATGAGGTATAACTCAGTAAGCAACTCCCGCCAAAACATTACCGCTGTGAAGCGGCCCGGCTCCGCCCCCCCTTGCCCTTGCCAGTGAGCGCTAAGGACAAGTCAACGGTTTTGTAACAGTCAAAGTTTATTCACCTCACATTCAGCTGTGCCTATTATTACGTAATGATATGACCGATCTATGCAATAGAATCTTGGACTTAGACAATCATATGTTGAAATGATGTAACAACGTTTTTTTGTTTCATGAGAACTACTCGTCTTATATGGATAATTGTTG
Organism: Antheraea assamensis; assembly: GCA_035772565.1. Taxonomy (NCBI): domain Eukaryota; kingdom Metazoa; phylum Arthropoda; class Insecta; order Lepidoptera; family Saturniidae; genus Antheraea; species Antheraea assamensis. Next base: position 226,224 of record JAQQSE010000075.1, read on the forward strand.
CTGTGCCCACACAGATATCATGAATACTTTTTCAGTTTTCATTTCATGTCTTATCGAAATCAGTTCAGCCGATTCGAATATTAGAATGGACACATAATAGACACTTTTATTTATACGAGTATCTACAACGACATCTTACCGGTGAAATATATTAATATCTCCATCACTAGTGTATGACCGATTTAGATTTATTTTTTACGCTTTGATAATTATGGCTCAACGAGTTGAAAGAAGCTTCTTAACTATTTTTACACACATAACTTTTTTTGTGTTTTCGTAATTTTAAATCTCTGGAATGGAAACATCACAAGAAATTATGAAAAATTCCTAATCTTTACTTCCTTATCCTTACTAACATTAAAAATGCGAAGGTGAGTTTGTTTGTATGTTATGTTTTCAAGCTTTAACGGCTCAATCGATTACCAGGAAATTTTGCACACACATTTTTAGGGTACAGAAAAGGGCATGTGGTAAATTTCGTCCCGAAAAAAGTATTGTTGAAGCTGGAAGCAAAACCTAGTCGTATATCAGTTTGAAAGCAAAACGGTGTTGTTTTATTTCCAATATAATTAAAATAATTATTAAGCTTCAAATAACCTTTTGAATCTGATATTTGTAGACATCTATTTTTTCTGAAAATACTATAGCGCATATCCGTCACAGTGTTTATTTGTACTGATCATCACGTACAGCAGCTCTATTCAACACATCGTGTAGACATCGTTCACACTACCAAAGTTAAATTCTTTTAACGTTATTACGTCACCAACAAGATACATCGGTGATAAGCCATGCCTTCACGTCCGTTACCTAACTAGACCCTTTGCGCGAAATTTTATTTCAAAAATGTTCTTCTTTGTAACATATTCAAGACTTACTAAATGCCCCAGTTTTGCACAGGCTTAATGTACTAACGTCGCATTATAAGTAAACAACATTTATAAATTTCCAAAGTCGTACAAGTTACGTAGTTACCTTCACGCAATAACTTATTTAGTAAGTTCTAATCTACTAAAAAAACACAGATAAACACGAAATACGACTTTATTCTATAATAGTTATTTATATACTATATGCTTCATTAAAAGCAAAATTTTAGACTTAAATTTATTGAAGTAATTTCTAAATGAACTTCATTATAACGTTTACAACTTTGCTTATATGTTTGAGGACAAATTTGTAAGTAGCGTCAAATATCTAAAAAATATTGTAGACGTTATTTCAAACTGTGAACCCTAAAAATTGAAAAAGAAACGATGTACGTAATTAATTATTTGCATAAAACTAAACTTAGAAAAAGTCATCTCAGAAAGTCACTCATACATTTCAGATTCTTATCCAATTACTATCCACTTACTTTGTTTATATAAGCCGAAAAAAATACATTCTCTTGACTTTTAAAGGATTTACCTTGTAACCACAATATTGCCTCATAATAAATATTAATGTGTTCAAAAGCATAAATACTATAAACATATAGTGCTTCTGCCACACTACACTTATACAGACTTAGTAAAATATTTTCAAACTGTCTTTGTAAAGCCGTGAAGGCCTATAAGGCTTATAGGTTAGTTAGCTGGAAAAATAAAATATATTCAAACTGAAACAAGAAACTAACCAGGCGAACTTATAAAATGAACTCCCATATTGCTATAGTTTCATAAGGACATTTTTCTTCGAGTTGCTCACAGACGTGGTATTTGAATACGCGAGTGATGAGTCAGCTCCGCGTGTTTGATTATAATGACCGTTATAATTTTTTATTTCGTAAGTACCTACGGTGACGTTGTAAGCTTACTCAAATATAATGATTAAATGTATTTGCACAAAGTCTACTCTCTAACCTATTTATTGTTAGATAAAGACTTTTACTTAATATTCCCTAAACTAAAACCTTACTGTGTGTATTAATATTGATAGTGTTGTGAAACAAAACAAGTTGTGAATCAAATAAAACTTATAAATTATGTATTAATATTTTTTTTTATTAAATTTTATGTTTTTGTCGAATAAATTTGAAAGTCAATGACAACATCTAACCTTCATATGGAAGACATTATTGCTAAAAAAGTGAATCCATCATACATTTATATTTTGTACTGAATTTAAAATACACATTTTATGTTTTATCTAAATTTTTATCAAAATAATTTCGTATATCACTTTTTGTCTTCAAAGAAAATAATTTTGACTTTTGTATGGTTACATGCATTTCGAAATCAACCCGTGCATTTGTAATTAACGAAAAGCTTACCAGCTGCAATTGTTGAGTGATTCTGAATATATTATTAAATTCGAAATTCAGATTGTACAATTTATTTATTTCGAAACTTATTTTGTAGATACCTGTAATAAAGGCCACTGGTCAACTACGGCGTAAAAAAATAAATTTAACTATCTGTTAGTATTCCCGGAGTTAAAATACGAATAAATCAATTCCAATGCAGTCACATGAGAAACTAATATAATTTCTTAATAATAACGAAGAAGAATTGTAAATGAGTACAGAAATAGGTAAAGCATCTACTCAATCTATTTAATAAAATTTTGTACAATGATATCACATCTGCATATAAGCGACCCGTTGCAAGGTCAAAGGCCTCTTTCCAAAAGAAGGTATGTGCGTAAGCACCCTACCAACCCACGACGTAGAGTTGTGTTAAGTATAAAGAATTTCACATTTCTTATTCGTTCCATTATTTCTTTTCCTCAACATTCTCTACGTACCGATTTTCTCACGACGTTTTTCTTCAACAGCAGTCAATAATGTTACGCCTGTTAAATTAAAAAGTACTATAATCTGTATAAATATGAATAATAACAATTCTATTTTTTTAACTATTTTTATAATGATGATCATAAATAAAAATGCAATTTCATTCACTGTACAGATTTTAAATTAATTTTGTACACTGGAATTACATGTCATTTCAAAAATGATAATCTATAAACTGAGTACTAATATCTCGGAAATAATTGAATGAACCCATATTTTAATGAGATAAAACAACGAGTCAAAAATATTTTTTGCATAAAAAAGCGCGCAAAGCCATGGGCTAATTCTAGTATATTCATATATCAAATCTAAAGAAACATTACTGAAAATATTATGAACACGCACTAAAGCTTTTCGCTCAATTATTGTACTAGGAATGTTTCTTACGGCAAGACGTAATGAAAACAGTTGTGCTATTTTGTACGAATCAATTACTTAAAATTTAATTATAACATTGCCTATTTAGTACGTAAAACTATACAAATATACTGAAATCTCAGTGCTTAGCTGTATCATACAAGATGCAGAAGTAATATTGTAATCGTCAGTTAAAAGTGTATTAAAATTCGGTACGTACTTTACAAATAAAGGTACAACAAAGATACGAACTATGACTTTGTTTTATTTTAAATATTGTATTTATAGAGTGAAGAAGGCCTTAAATTATTATTATATAATTGGCTACTGTGGAATCTAGAATTTACTAAATTAAGTAATTTAATATCATGTATATGTACATATTTCGAATTATTCTAAAGTAACTGATAAACTGACATCAGAAACGTAGTGCACGGTTCGGCTATATTATTATGTCGTTTGTTAAATGGAATGTATTCGGGTCATTGAACACTCGACTCGGTAAACGTTTATGATGTAATGCCGATACCTACTGAAAATAACCATCGTTCATGTTGCGGGTGGCGACAAAGGCCGAGGGGAGCGGGGGGCGGGAGGCATTGCGCGGGAGCAGGGCAACGGACATGGTATAACGTGTTGGCGGGAAATACGTTCTTGTGCAGGATGTTCCTTGTCGTTATGCGCTAGACATTAATACTACTCAGTTTACTTCATGTTGTTAAGATATATGTGTACTTAATTATCTCTAGGAAAGTTACTGATAATTGGTACGAAATGGTAATGAATATAACGATAATGAAATGTATGGTATAACTGTTATAAAACCAATAAATAGATTTATATACATATTGGCTACTACCCGTGAGTTGCTATGCGTGAAAAAGTTTCTTTCTCTTTGTTACCTTCTTCGTTGCTGGATAGATTGTGAACGGTTTTCCTAATTTATTTAATTGCATTTTCGTCTTGTACAGTTATATCTTTACGAAACATTTTTTTTGTATCCTGTAATACTAAACCTGTCATATCTTATAAGATAATCATAAAAAATTATGCGATGCAATTGACAATAATTGGATTATTCAATAAGAATTATACTATATTGGTCAAAATATTGTTGCACTAATAACCTTAATATTTTTTTATAAGTATTAAGGTTATCTTTGGGTGATAGACATATACCTTCGCAAACTTTCTGTAAGCGTTTCAAGATAAACATTTTTGTTCTATGTTATTTAGATATAACTCAAGAAGCTTAATAATTAAAAGATAGCGTTAGAGATATGCCTATATTTTAATGCAAGAAAAATATAACACAGATATAAAATTTACATAAGTAAACATATTTATAAGGTAGCAGTTACGATTAACTACAACAATTCGCTATGATCGGTTTATCAACATTTGCATATTGGTCGCGACCCCAGTCAAATATTTATATCTATAGCTCTGCTTGATTACAACAAACACTGCAGCTGATACCAAAATGCGATAATCATGACGTAACAATATAATGAGTTTTTATATGTGAGAATTATTAAAATTATATGAAAAAACTGATTAAAATTCAGTTTTGTATATTTAACAGTATGGGCTTTACAAATATACTATTAGTATTGAAATTTATGAAAAAAAAACATATATAAGTTTTATGGTAAAACCATATTTTTTTTTCTTTCATTGTAATTAAAAGATAATATTAAGCTTAAAATATTTTTTTAAATCCAGTGTCAAGGTCACGTCAAAAGTTTCTGAACAAACTCAAAAACGTATGCCGGAACGATATTTATTTGTACTCACCATGACATGCAAGTTTTAATCAACACGTGTGTAGAAACCGTTGATATTAGTCTCGTGAAATTATTTCACGCGCACAATACGATCAATAATGGCGCTAACCTAGGGATGAGATTATTTTGTACATAAAACTGATTAAGCTTGAAGTTCATTATAAATAACTAATTTTAATAATATTTGCAATGTTTATCAATACAATTGAAATAAAACCTGCCTCTGTAGTATATTTATACTAACCGCTGAGATATTCTAGACATTTTCCAGAGAGAAACTTCGCAATATATATGCGGGTATATAAGTACCCCAGAGAACCTCACAACATGCTAATCAAAAAATTTTACCCGCGTAAATATGACAGGGTGATGTAACGTTGCTCGATGACGCAATCGCGGAGTTATGGATAAAACACTATAACTGGTAGATTATTACATCGTAATTTAACCCTAATGCTAATAAGAGCTATGTGTTAATTACACCGTAGTATCATTATTTTATAACAATTAATGTAAACACTTCTCAATTATTCCGTCATGGGATCACGTAGTTAATTTTATATTGTACGTTAAATTGTAACGATAGATAAATAGACATTGAGATTGATAAGATGTAATGTGTTGCTTAACATTACGTAATTCATTTGATAACATTCTCTTTAATTTTGTACAGGCTTAGGTTTGTTAGAATTAATGTTTAATTAGTAATTATAAAAGAAATAAAAATGAGCAATTATAACGTATTTCAAACTTCATTGGTCTATGAATAGTGTGATTATTAACGATAGTTATATTAAGTTTTTACTGTTTTAAACATTGTATAGACAAAAAAACTAAAACGAAACTAGATACTGATATTTAAAAAAGCTTTGTTTGAACGCATGACGCATTGAATAAACTGTTTTCATAAATAAAATTGTACTACAATAATGTTATATTTCTTCATTGCACCCAAGTAGCAATGTAATAAATATTAAAACTGACATCATTCTGATTGAGATACTCTTATAAAAATATGTTACATTCATCAATATGACTAAGATTAGACGTCTATTCGGACACGCTTACCAATAACAATAAACACTTTATAAAAGTAAAGATATTTGGTAGTGAGTAATCAACCGAATATTTCATAATATCTCTAAACAGTCTTTCGCGCCTAAACAGAACAAGCGCATCTTTTGTCCTTCCCGCCTCTGCCGCTTTCATGCCCCTTGTGCCTAGTAATTCGACGGTTAATCAGTATGACGTCATAATGTAACTGAACAAATTCTTAACATTTTGAGTTTTAAATTACCTAGACGTACGTTACGTTAAATAATAGAATATTATTTTTTAGAACATGAACATAACCAGTAATGGTTTTAAAAACTTTTCAAAGTATTGAATTTTAATAACATGAGGTATAATTCAGCAAGCAATTCCCGCCAAAACATTATCGCTGTGGTGCGGCCAGGGGCGGGCCTTACCCTTGCCAGTGAGCGCCAAAGACAAGCCAACGGTTTTGTAATGGTCGAAGTTTATTCACCTCACTTTCAGCTGTGCCTATTATTACGTAACGATATGACCGATATATGCAAAACATTCTTAGACTTAGACTTTATTGTTTGAAGCAACAAAGATAATTTCTAATTATAGCGGATAGTAATTAAATATTTCTTTAGTAATATTTACTTATAGGTGATAGGAAATTACTTTTTTAGTAAATTTTGAATTCTACTATTTTTTCGTAATAAACAAGTCAATAAATGCGCTTCAAATGTAACAACACGTAATGGGCTACAGAAAAATATCAAATTGATATAGAGTCAGTGTGTCTAATTGATAAAATATTATTTTTGAACGCATTGCGATCTAAAATAAATATTACAGAATAAAGACGTTTCTCGAGTCGTCTCTGTGTCTGTGAGTGCTAATAAACTATGTATTGGATTTTAATGCATTATTCCCGTAGTCCGGTGAAACTGTAGCGGCCTTAACAAACGAACAGTGCAGCCAGTTCAAAAACAAAAAAAAAATTATATCTATAAATAATATTGAAATATTATAAAACAATGTCACTTTTCGATACGGTTTTCAGTATCTTTTTAATAATTTATTTCAAATAGTTTAATGTATTATATATGTATATTGTATTTATATAAAATATATATTTATATTCATAGAAATAGATAGTAATTTATAATTACTATGTTGAAATGTTGCAACAATGTCTTTTGTTTCATGAGTCTTATATGGATTCATGAGCGGACTTCTTTTTCTGATTGAAATTTTACCTTACTATTTAAGTCTTCTGATTCTGATACAGATTATAAACTTTATTTCCTTAATTTTATCGTTGTTGCTTTACCCAGACATATATCACTACTTTAAAGTTTTCATTTTAGGTCTCATCGCAATCAGTTCAGCCGATTCAAAAATTAGTATGGACACATAATAGAAGACTTTCATTTATACGGGTATCTACACCGACATCTTTTCGATAAAATATACTAACATGTGCATCACAGGTGTATAACAGATTTTTTATGCTTTGATAATTACAGCTCATCGAGTTTAAAGAAGCTTCTTAATTATTTTTGCACACATAATTTTATTTGTGTTTTCGTAATTTTAAATCTCTGGAATCGTAGTATCACAATAAATTATGAAAAATTCCTAATCTTTACTTCCTTATTTTTACTAGCATTATAAATGTGACGGTGAGTTTGTTCGTTCGTTATGTTTTCACGCCTAAACGGCTCAATCGATTACCAGGATATTTTGCATACACATTAACAGGAGTACAGAAAAGGACATATGGTAAATTTTGTCCCGAAAAAAGTATTGTTGCTGAAGGATAAATCAAATCTACTTTAAGATTGACGAAGCCGGAATCAAAACCTAGTTGTATATTATTTTGATAACAAAACGGTGTTGTTTTATTTTCATTATAATTAAAAAATATATTAAACATCAAATAACCTTTTGAATCTAATATTTCTAGACGTCAATGATTTCTGAAAAAACTATAGTGCGTATCCGTCACAATGTTTATTTTAACTGATACATCACGTATAGCTGCTTTAGTCAACACAACGTGTAGACTTCATTCATACTATCAAAGTAAAATTCTTTTAACGTAATTACGTCACCAACAAGATATAGCCGCGATAAGCCATGCCTTCGCGACCGTTAGCTAACTAGACGGTTGGCGCGAAATTTAATTTAACAAGCCGCGGGAAATTCTACCTTAATAATTCGATTATTTTCTTGTTTGTAACATATTTAAGACTTAATAAATACCCCAGTTTTGCACAGGCATAATGTACTAACGATGTATTATAAGTACGCAATATTTATAGATTACCAAAGACATACAAGTTTTGTAGTAACCTTCACCCAATACTAATTTAGTTATGCATTATTTTAAAATTATCATATCTTCTAAGTCATTCATGCAAACAATATGCCAAGATGGACAATTTAAACATTCTATACCAGTATATACCAGTTATATTTAGTTACCTAGATATACATAATTGGATAAGGATTCATTTATTTAATTATCAAATACAACATACACAAAAAAAGTATAAAATGAGTCGTGGTGGTCGAGTGGTTTGACCAGTAGAATACCAATCCGATGTCCGGCAAATCCGGCATATACCAATGAATTTTTCTGAATTCACGAACAATTACTCATTCAAATTGGTGACACTATCGGTTAACTGTGAAGGAAAACATCGTGAGGATATCTGAATCTGAGAAATGTTCTTTTAGTACCTCTGTATGTGGAAAACATAGAACTATGGATTTCTCAAAGTTTAATTAAAATCACCAATACATCGTGGGCTGGCGTAGTGATTGTGGCCATGCCTTCAATCAGAATGAAGCCATTCGCCTTGTAGTGGGTCTCTTACAGGCTGATGATAACAAATTACTTTATAATAATTTGTAAAAGATAAAAATGTTCACTTTTTGGTTACCTTTATGAAATAGATCATTGATTTATATGAATATAATATACATATAATATTTCAAATATTAGTGAAAACCGTATCACAATCTTTTGCTTTGATAATTCAGAGGAGCTAAAAAAACACAGATAAACGCTTTGTTCTTTAATAGTTGTTTATATGCTATATGTTTCATTAAAAACAAAATTTTAGACTTAAATTTATTGAAGTAATTTCTAAATAAACTTCATTTTTACTTTTACAACTTTTCTTATATGTTTGAGGACAAATTTGTAAGTAGCGTCAAATATCTAAAAAATATTGTAGACGTTATTTCAAACTGTGAACCCTAAACATTGAAAAATATACGATGTACGTAATTAATTATTTGCATAAAACTAAACTTAGAAAAAGTCATTTCAGAAAGTCACTCAGACATTTCAGATTGTTATCTAATTACTATCCACTTACTTTGATTATATATGCCGAAAAAAAATTAATACATTCTCTTGACTTTTAAAGGATTTACCTTGTAACCACAATATTGACTGATAATAAATATTAATGTGTTCAAAAGCATAAATACTTTAAATATATAGTGCGTCTGCCACACCACACTCATAGAGACTTGGTAAAAGATTTTGAAACTGTTTTAGTAAAGCCGTGAAGGCCTATAAGGCTAATAAATTAGTTAGCTTCGAAAAAAATATTTTCAAACTGAAACGAGAAGCTAACCTGGCGAACTTATAAAATGAGCTGCCACATTGCTATAGTTTCAGCAGGACATTTTCCTTCGAAGTACTCACTGACGTGGTATTTGAATACGCGAGTGATGAGAGTGATGAGTCAGCTCCGCGTGTTTTATTATAATTTGTTATTTAGTAAGTACCTATGACTACGTTGTTTACTAAAATGTAATGATTATATGTGTTTGCACAAAGTCTATTCCCAAATTTATTTACTGTTAGATAAAACTTTTACTTTATATTCTCTAAATTTAAACGTTACTATGTGTATTGATATTGATAGTGTTGTGAAACAAAACAAGTTGTGCAGCAAAGCAAATAAAACTTATAAATTATGTATCATAAATTTCAATAATATATAAGTAGTCCGATTTTTTTTACTTACATCAATTTAACATTTGTTTGTTTCAGTATACTAAAATCTCAGAGCGTAGCTGTATCATATAAGATGTAGGAAAAATATTATAATCGTCAATGAAAAGTGTTGTTTCTTTTCGAACTGACTACACTGTTGGTCTGGCAAGGCCTCTACAGTTTTATCGGACAACTAAAGGGAGCGCTAAAGACACTCACCTGATTTTATAAAGGCAACCATCACAGGGGCGCACAGTGCGTCTGGTCTTGAATTGTCACCGAATATCCCGAGTCGAACTAAGCTAACTGTTATTTCATATAAATATGAATTTGTGAAATATAGACGTGTACCATGCTCTATATCTGACTATTAAAACTACTACTAAAACTGACTAGTAAATTAATGTAAACTAACTCCGTTCGAAAAAGGGATAAAAACAAATCCAAGCAATATGTGTACCTACATGTGTGTATGTGCACGTGTGTGGGGTGATCTGTGTTGTGTTGTAATAACTAGTGTTTGAAAATTTATTCAGTGTCACTATATTTGCGCAAGCAACGTGCTCGAGGGCACCATTCCGGAGGATCAGACCTCGGCCTGAGGCAGCTGCTGAGGGAGGCCTAGGTATGTGTGCTGGGGCAAAATTCACTATATGTGATTACTTGGACATGGGCACGCACACGCTCTGTTTCGAGGGACGTAAGGGTACTGAAAATTAGCTAACGAAATTTCTTCAGGAGGATCGGTGAAAATAAATCGCGGACGTCTTTTGCACCGCGACGCGTCGGCTACGGTGTTATAAGTTGCGGCGGATACCACCTAACGAACTGGGATGATACATAGCGCTATCGAAAAAACTAGTTGTGAGTGTTTTGACGTACTCCCAAATAGACGGCATCTCCAGGTCCCTATGGAGATTGACTCTCCGGATGTATCACGGGGTACCTACCGCTTTACGTAGGAAACAGTTCTATAGCTTTTGTAATATTTCAAAGTTATACCTTGACATATGCGCGAGAACAGGACAGCTATATGTCAGAATAGGATGAATACACATCTTATACAAGGTAGTCTTATGTCTGAGGGATATTTTACTTTTTGAGCATATTAACGGATGTAAACGACCCAAAACCATAGCGGTTTTGTTTCGCACTCTTTCTAGATATGCTTTAAAAGATAGGTGCCTATCTAATGTAACTCCGAGATATATGACCTTAAGGGCCCAAGAAGTCTCGGTTTCGTACTGCCTGAGGAGCTTTAGATTCTTAGGTCCCAGACGATTTACGGGGTCGAAAAATATCGCGGTGCTTTTTTCAGGATTGAACTCTATTCTCCATTGACGATACCATTCACGGAGTGTGACGATGGCCCGATTGATTCAATTTCTAAGAAAGTCCGGCCACCAACTGGCAGCGTATATAGCTTTATCATCAGAATAGCAACCTAATTCGATCCCCGGGGACCGGTGTGCCAGACCTTATCGAAGGCCTTGGCGACATCGAAAAAGACTGCTATATTGCGTTTCGGTATAGGTTTATGCGGGGTGACCTTTTTTCGTGGATTTTCGTTAAATTTAGAAAAAATGTACTCCGTGAGGTGGTGTACTTGATTCGTATATGAGTGTTTAGCGAGAAATTGCCGTATTGAAGATGCAGACCAGGGGAACTATGATGTGGTCAAGAAGGACCCCATTAGGACCTGGGGATTATCTAAGCTTGAAACGCTTGATGGCGGCCGACACTTCATCGAAACTAACCGGGGTTACGGTATCCGCTCAAAGAGACGTGAGAGAACGTTCTAACGGGTGTTCGTTCGATCCGATACGGACAGGGTCGGTGTTATTAGTGTTCGGAGAACATTACTCCTCTAAATTCGCGGTAAGATATTCCGCTTTGTCGATACTTTCGAACGTGGGAGGAAATCCAGGACTTATTTCTAACGGGAGCATGGGTGCATTAAGATCTGATTTGAATCTACGTACTAATGTCCAATACGTCACGTGGGACGGCTGGATCTCCTCCAGAAGTTTGTCCCACCTGGCGGCTCAGATTTCTGAAATACGAGATCTAACTAGTTTACGTAACGAACGTAACCGATCACGATAATTTACAGACGGGTAAGTGTCATAGGCTTGAGTCATGGCATTCTTTTCCATGATCAACGCTCTCACGTTGTCGAGGAGTATAGAGCGACGATCGTTCACCGCTTGTACCTCTTTCGAGGTTTCCCTAACGGCGGTCTGAACAAAGTCAACCAGGGAATCGATAGTCTGTTCCGCGTCGGCTTTAGACACCAACGCGCCCAAGATTCTATGTAAGCTATCCGAGGAGGGATTATCTTTTAAATATCTACTGAGCTTCGCGTAATCAGCTACGCACGCGGGCTGATACTCGAAATGGGAATTCGAACCTAGCTGTTATATCACGGGGTGGTGGTCTGAATTCAAATCATGTACAACTTGTATGAGCAGTACCGGAAGCGTGACATTCTTTAAAAGTGCTACATCTATTAGTGTCGGACGACAGTGATTCGAATATTGAGTGGGTTCCAGCGGGGCTACGATGTCAAAAACGAGATCGCTACCTTGCTCGTCGAGAATTTGCGCGTTGCGAGAAGTACTCGGACTGTTCCATAAAACGTTTCCACTGTTGAGGTCCCCGACTATGATGACCGAGTTTCCTCGCGCGAACATCGCCTCTAAGTGGGACTTGAGAAGCTCTCTATTCGGTGAAAGATATGCTATAGATACCCTTCACACTGACACTTCCATATTAGAAAGAACGGGCGTCTCTATCGGCATACAGTACAACGAACATTTATAATAAAATAAAGTGCCGCCCCCGCGGGTGATACGATCGTTTCTGACTATATTATAATTCGCGATCCGGGGATTGCCCATTTTCGGTTTTGTAGTTAGTGTTTCCTAAACTATAAAGAAATATCTATTTGTCTATCGCGTAAGAAATCGGTTACTAAGTCGCGTTGTGTATGGAGACTTCTCGCGTTAAGAAACAAAATACAAAGACCGCGCGGTTTTATTTTATTTAACGCAGCGAGTTTTATTTATTACTATTTACGGAGGCGCGGGCGAGGCGTCGTGTCATCACGACAACGCCTGGGAATGAAGAGAGCGCGTTAAGGAAGCCAATGTCCCTATTACTATTAATTATTTTATTGAACGCGACGATCTCCTCAATATCGTGTTCAAGCAGGACCTGTGTCAGCCAATCGATGCGTGACTGAGATTGAGAAAATGTGGACAGCCAGGGTAGGCATCATTCTCTGTGGCTGGGGCTGCGTCTGAGGCTTGAGAACCTGAGGTTATGCCTTAAAGCCCAATGGGCTACGGAGGCCCGCCAGGACTGGAGGGCGAGCGGCACAGAGGGTGCCTCGCGTAGCGTGGGAACCGGCGCTACCGGGATACAGGAGGTACCCGGCAAGTCAGGGAAGGCCTCCACGGATTTGAGAGCTTCGGCTTGTCTCGCTTGGTGGGGACGTTGTGTGCGCAGCGCGTGGGGGACTCGCCATAGGTCGCAAGGTGACCCACGTTACCTCAGAGGACGTAGCTCGTGGGCTCGAGAGTGTCGGGAGTGCGTGCGCACTCCTTCGTAGGGTGGTCTAAGCACTTAACGCACCTGGGACGAAGATGGTAGTTTGCATGCTGAGTGACTATATCTATGACAGTTATGGCACTGCGACGGAGTATGGGACTTGCAAGGGGTTTCAACGGTGATGCCGGTGACGCCACAGACAGAGGTGAGGCCGAAAATGGCCTTACCCTCTTGTGATCGGTCAAAGTGAAATAAGCGAGTTTCCTCTCTGGGAGAAGAGAGGTAAGCTTACACGGTCGTCAGTGGTGGACGAGACTTTTACTCGAATACCTGTGGGAGTATTCAAGGTGGATGTGTACCGGATATTCTTTTCGTTTAACCAAGTAGATATTGTGGATGACTTGTCTTGTATAGTAACGGGGGCGGGGTGCGGGGCTTCTTAGCCTCAGCTACAAAACGCGTAGCATGGGCTTGGAAGCTACCTAAGCCAGCACGCATGTGAGATGAGACGGATGCAATTACGCCCTCTACTAGTAGTATCATAGTTATCGGGACTTCCGTACCCGATTCTGAATCTGAGGCGTGTGACGTGACGGTAACGGGCAGTTGCCGCTTTCGGCTTAAGTTTGTAAAATCATCGTTCGTGATTGCGGGGGTCACGCTGGTATCAAGCTCCATGTCAGAATCAGGGCTAGAGCTCGACATGGGAACTTCAAATACTCCTGTATCTACCGGTATCTCCTGGAATAAAGGTGGCGCCAATGACGCGAAAGAAATCGTGGTTGCTAGACGGGGAACGCACATAATATTATCCGATGACGTTAACGAATTCCGTGAATAACGATGGGGCGCGAGTAGCGAGAAGATATCGCAGCCTATCGAACTGTTCCTGTAGTGACGCCATGCCGTGGTTTAACGGAAAAACGACGACAAAACAAAAGAGGGTGCGCAAAAACGAATTTTTGGAACGCTCCACGCACTTGTTGTCACAGTTAACGTTAACACGCGGGTCGCACTAAAAAGTGCGGTTTACGATCACACAAACAATCGCACAAAACACTTTACACAGGTGCGTTTCTCGGAAGTAATTGAAGTTCAAAAACATAATAGTATTAAGCGATGAATCACTCGATAGTACTGCTCACCTAAACGACAATTTATTAGTTCACGAAACAACATCTGGTGCGCATCGGACACGTCCTTACGTGATGGCTACTGGATCGGAACTCCATGAAAAGTGTATTAAAATTCATTACTTACTTTACAAATAAAGGTACAGCAAAGATACGAAAAATTACTTTGTTTTATATATTATATTTATAGATTCCAGCGGGCCTCAAAATATAATTATTTTATTATCACCTGCATAACTTTCAAGTATTAAGAGTGACAGTGGAATTCAGAATTTATTAAATGAAGTAATTTAATATCATGTATATGTAAATATTTTGAATTATTCTAAAGTAACTGATAAACTGACAGCGGAAACGTAGTACATAGTTCGGTCATATTATTATGTCATAGGCACAACGGAATGTGTTAGGGTCATTGAACACTCGCCTCGGTAAACGCTTTTGATGTAATGCCGATACCAACCAAAAATAACCATCGTTCGTGTTGCGGGTGGCGGCAATGACCGAGGGGGGGGGGGCATTGCTTGGGAGCAGGGCAACGGACATTGCATAATGTGTTAGTAGAAAATACGTTCTTGTGCTGGGTGTCCCTTGTTGTTATGCGCTAGACATTAATTCTTCTCATTTTACTTTATGTTATTAAGATATATGTGTACTTAATTACCTCTGGGAATATTACGAATAATTGGTATGAAATGGTAATAAATATAATGAAATGTATGGTATGACTGTTATGAAATCAATAAATAGATTTATATACATATTATCCAGTATCCGTGACTTGCTTTGCGTGAAAATGTTTCTTTCTCTCTGTTATCTTCTTCGTTTCTGGATAGATTGTGAACGGTTTTTTAAATTATTTATTGTATATTTCTCTTTTACTGTTCAGGAAAGTAAAAAAAGGTTAAGTATATCTACACAAACATTTTTTTTATATATTTTTTATATCATATCTATAAGACAATCATAGAAAATTGTGTGATGCACAATATTATCGTTATTAAATACCCAACATAACCATAACATTGAATTATGTGATGCTTACACCGATAATAATTAGATTATTCAATAACAATTAATTAGTATATTGATCTAAATACCGTTGCAAATAACCCGTTTTTGTTTGATAATATTTTGAAGATAAAACAGATACTGGGGCTAAACTTTCCTGAATCAGAGAAATTTTAAAAAGGGTCTTAACGTTTGTCATATTGTATACAGAGAGAGTATTTTATTTTAAATTCGTGCTTATATGAATAATAGTTTTCGGAACAATTAAGTGTACTCATATTAAATAACAAATCTATCAAAGTTTATTGAAATAACGTCAAAGATTACCCCCGCGTTTCTCAAAAACGACACTGACATGCTTTGGCGATTTTCGCGGGGTTTAGACATGAATTTTGACGCCTACTTCAAAGGCACGGTCGTTGAGCATACTGTATTTAGCCGTGCCTAATACATCATAATGTGATGTAATTATGCAATGTGGTCCTATATTTTGTCTATATGCTTAAATAATAGAGATACATTTTGAATGCTTCGAATCGTTATATAATTAAATCTCTTTCAATATATATAGACATCGGTGATAGAAAACTACTCCTTTTAAAGAACTTTGTTTTTTTTTTTATATTATAGGGGGCAAACGAACAGGTGGGTCACCTGATGGAAAGTGGTCATCCACGGCCATTTACGCACACTCGCACACAAGGGAAGAGTTCGCAAGTGCGTTGCGCTGCCTTTTAAGAATATGTGGGCCTCGCGCCGCTCTAGTAC